>VZRX01021899.1:97384-107654 GCA_013398075.1 Notiomystis cincta | reverse complement strand
CTTAAAATCCCCATTGTGAGTGTATGGGGCAAGTCCTCAAAAGTTCAATTAAATGTGCCATGTTTTGTTGGAGAATTTCATTCAAATGCACTGAAAATCAGAAGTCAGATTCACCTCAAAGAATTCAGGACTATTAGCAGGAAGGAAGGAGTTTACCTTGAAATCCATCAAAAGTCTACTGAAGATTTGACCTATGCTAGCTTTAAAATTTTTAGCAAAACTGGAATTACAACTCTCTACAGTAACCACAGCTTTCCCAAACAGCCTTCCCTTATGCCTTCTTAATAAATGGATGGCTGTGAATTTACAGAAGACAATTAGCACCTCCTAGCCTCAGACACCAGTGATGTTCTTCTATCAAAATGCTCTCAATATTAAATGTTCTTAAAAGAAATAAAATTCAAGGAAAGGCTTTTAGGGCCAAAGTTTACTTGGGTTGCAAAGCATCTGTGCTTTCTTGTATCACAGCTCTACTTGGCACCCCATTGCCTTCCATCTGCAGATGGCACATTTCACAATCAGTTGTTTTGTGAGTGCTGCTTCAAAACACACCACCAGCAGCACAGACTGAAAATGCAACGGTAAGCAAGGCTTAGATAGGCCAGGGCTGTCACATATTTCCAGAAACAAGCAGTTGCAGCAATGGCCATCAGAGTCTCAGATCATTAAGCAATGTCTCAGTGTGATGTCATGCACCGATGTGCAGAGCTGTATTCCTTTCAAAACAGTCAGATTTTCAGTGTGATAAAGTAGATACCAACACACCACTGAACAGGGATGACTAAAGCTCTGGAAAAAAAATTTATTGGCCTGAAAAAGCATGGAAAAGAGTCTTAACAACACCACTAGGCAGTTACAGCTTGACTAGAATAACCAAAAGGTTAGTAAACAAACAGTGTTCTTTACACCTTGAAATCTTCTATCACACATTGGAGCTGCCGGGGCCTCGCTGGCCTGACCAGCTGCTCAGATCTCTGGATAGCAGTAATAAAACACAGATGGGTTCTTTTTGCTTCAAGTTGGCAAATAACTATCACCCATTTGTATGATATAAATTCCTTTTCATTTGAACATGTTACTTGTGTCATATTAAAAATCAAGGTCTGAATTTGTATCTACCTCTCTTTACACATAGAGAGGAGCAGGAAATGAGTTTATTTCTATCCCACTGAGGATTGACAATGTCCTCACTCTGGTGGCCAGGCCATGGTTGGTGGCACACATCCTTACCAAAGTACAGGACTAAATGAATGTCTACAAAATTCATCACTTGAGCAGGCTGGAACAGCCCAACAGAAAGCAGAGTGGTGATAATCTAATAGAAAAACTTCTGCTACATTTGCTGGAACTGGAGCACCCTTCTTGCCACAGTGCTTAACCCCAAGCAGATGCATTTGTCTGTTTTGAATGGCCCCTGAGGGTAAATAAGCAGAAACTGTCCAGTTATTTCAAAAAGTCATGGACATAAAATAAAATGAAAGTGTGCCCTTTACCAGCCTTAAAGTTAGCACCACATCCCAATGCACAGCCTGCTGGTGTGTTCCCCTTGAGCAGATTTGTTAACCACCAGTGACACAGATGACTGTGCCCACACAGCGCAGGGCGGTGAGGGCTGAGCAGCAGCACAGTCTGTACCAGCTCCTTCCTGCNCTTTCCCCCAACCAAAAAAATTTATTTAAATCAAAAAAAAAACATAAAAAAAAAAAAAAAAAAAAGAAAAGAAAGAAGAAGTCAAGCTGATTCAAGAAAAGTTATTCAGACTTATTAAAGGTTTCATAATGGCAGAGAAGATAAATCTTTTTACAATATTTCTATTTTATCTGAAAAGCAAGGGACATGACTCAGATTTAGAAAATTGCAAAAGAAGTGAATTATGAAAAGGACTATTCCACAGAAAAGAAAGAGCAAAATTAGAAAAAGGCATTTCTGTATCTACTTAGATTTCTTNGGAGTTTACCTTGAAATCCATCAAAAGTCTACTGAAGATTTGACCTATGCTAGCTTTAAAATTTTTAGCAAAACTGGAATTACAACTCTCTACAGTAACCACAGCTTTCCCAAACAGCCTTCCCTTATGCCTTCTTAATAAATGGATGGCTGTGAATTTACAGAAGACAATTAGCACCTCCTAGCCTCAGACACCAGTGATGTTCTTCTATCAAAATGCTCTCAATATTAAATGTTCTTAAAAGAAATAAAATTCAAGGAAAGGCTTTTAGGGCCAAAGTTTACTTGGGTTGCAAAGCATCTGTGCTTTCTTGTATCACAGCTCTACTTGGCACCCCATTGCCTTCCATCTGCAGATGGCACATTTCACAATCAGTTGTTTTGTGAGTGCTGCTTCAAAACACACCACCAGCAGCACAGACTGAAAATGCAACGGTAAGCAAGGCTTAGATAGGCCAGGGCTGTCACATATTTCCAGAAACAAGCAGTTGCAGCAATGGCCATCAGAGTCTCAGATCATTAAGCAATGTCTCAGTGTGATGTCATGCACCGATGTGCAGAGCTGTATTCCTTTCAAAACAGTCAGATTTTCAGTGTGATAAAGTAGATACCAACACACCACTGAACAGGGATGACTAAAGCTCTGGAAAAAAAATTTATTGGCCTGAAAAAGCATGGAAAAGAGTCTTAACAACACCACTAGGCAGTTACAGCTTGACTAGAATAACCAAAAGGTTAGTAAACAAACAGTGTTCTTTACACCTTGAAATCTTCTATCACACATTGGAGCTGCCGGGGCCTCGCTGGCCTGACCAGCTGCTCAGATCTCTGGATAGCAGTAATAAAACACAGATGGGTTCTTTTTGCTTCAAGTTGGCAAATAACTATCACCCATTTGTATGATATAAATTCCTTTTCATTTGAACATGTTACTTGTGTCATATTAAAAATCAAGGTCTGAATTTGTATCTACCTCTCTTTACACATAGAGAGGAGCAGGAAATGAGTTTATTTCTATCCCACTGAGGATTGACAATGTCCTCACTCTGGTGGCCAGGCCATGGTTGGTGGCACACATCCTTACCAAAGTACAGGACTAAATGAATGTCTACAAAATTCATCACTTGAGCAGGCTGGAACAGCCCAACAGAAAGCAGAGTGGTGATAATCTAATAGAAAAACTTCTGCTACATTTGCTGGAACTGGAGCACCCTTCTTGCCACAGTGCTTAACCCCAAGCAGATGCATTTGTCTGTTTTGAATGGCCCCTGAGGGTAAATAAGCAGAAACTGTCCAGTTATTTCAAAAAGTCATGGACATAAAATAAAATGAAAGTGTGCCCTTTACCAGCCTTAAAGTTAGCACCACATCCCAATGCACAGCCTGCTGGTGTGTTCCCCTTGAGCAGATTTGTTAATCACCAGTGACACAGATGACTGTGCCCACACAGCGCAGGGCGGTGAGGGCTGAGCAGCAGCACAGTCTGTACCAGCTCCTTCCTGCCACCAGCTTGCCAGAGAGGNAACTGTCCAGTTATTTCAAAAAGTCATGGACATAAAATAAAATGAAAGTGTGCCCTTTACCAGCCTTAAAGTTAGCACCACATCCCAATGCACAGCCTGCTGGTGTGTTCCCCTTGAGCAGATTTGTTAACCACCAGTGACACAGATGACTGTGCCCACACAGCGCAGGGCGGTGAGGGCTGAGCAGCAGCACAGTCTGTACCAGCTCCTTCCTGCCACCAGCTTGCCAGAGAGGGTTGGTCTTTTCCTATTATTTTGTTCTGTGCTTTATTTTTTGACATCTAAATGCCACTCCTCAGGCTCAAGTTAGTGTAACTGATTTGGCTGGTCCCCTCCTTCCATTGTGCCCTACATATGTTCCTTTTCTGAGACATCAGGGAATGGATTTTTCATGAACACATGGATATTAACACATACAGACGTGGAACACAAACAGGAGCAACCGTGGACAGTGCCATACAAAAGAGCTGTTACATGATTGCAGAATTGCTACAGTCAGTCTGAGAAAAAAATTAGCTGAGCAAGAGATCAAATTTGTTTGACCAGAAATGTATTTATACTGTGGTTATACCCTGGAAAGAGGCATAAAAAGCCTTATTCCTCACTACTTTTGTTTTTCTTAAATGTCAAAGAATTTATTGGGAGTAAGGCATAAAAAGGTAGGGTAGAGGTGCTAAAAACCAAAAAAATGTATGAATTACAAAACTGTAAATAAAAATAGTTTCTCTGCACAAGCTTCATTAAGTTTTATCAGCTAGTATCTTGGGTTTTTACACTCAAACCACAGGTCATAAATTCACAGCAAATCCCCCATATGTTCACCAAACACCTGAATTCAATTTCTCTTCTAGTTGTAAGAAACGAAATGTGCAGCTCAAATTAATTATGCATGCAAAGTTGGTTTCTAACAAGGGCAGCTCCTTGAATGCTGAAGGGTATACATTCTATCCGAATTTCTTTTCCCCCACATCTCTTTAAATTTTGGCTTATTTCTACTGTTCACAAGGCTATAAAAAGCATCCTCTCTTGCCATTTTGTATTTGCTAAATGAACACGGAGCATTATATATCCTTTAAAGTCTGCAGATTTTAAAGGCAGTTAAATTCAGGGATTGGCTTAATGTGACAGGCAAGATGTAGCATGTTACCTGTACACATTCCTACACACTTCAGCATAGTAATTCCATCAAAATTTAAACTTTAGGCTTTATGTCAATATGTATGCATGTGAAATCAGCTTATAGGGAATTTTAGTGTCATTCCAGTTTATCTTCACAGTGGAAGTTCATCAACTGCAATACCATGAAGTATTGCAGGGAGACATAAGTGGAAGTATTCCACGGAGACATAAGTCTCCAAACGCGCTCACTTTCTTCAGTGAATAAAATTAATTTCCAGATTTTGACATTGTGGTTAGATGATCATTTTACACAATTTCAATAGGGTAAATAATTAAAAATTAAAAAGATACACCTCTTTTCTCTGGATAAAAAAGGTAACCTCAAATGGTCTAAATTCAGCACTTGCTTCTGATGTGATGGCCATAAACAACATGGAGAGGTGGAGCTGATGGGGAGGTCACTTCACCACAACAGTCTCTTCAAACTTTCCAGACTAGATTTCACTTTGAGTCCCTCTGTGGCCCTTCTGTAGCAGGGCCATCATTTTACAACCAGTGAAATACGAAGAATGCACCCAAGACCCTTTTTATTGCCACCATCACTCTTCCTTATTAGCCTGTCAGAGCCTGCACACCGGAGACTGGAATCCAGTCTTACTTTTCAGTGGAATTCTTCTACTAAAAGGAAAAGCAGAGATTTTGGGAGCTTGCTATAAACATCTGAAAACAGATACTCAGCTACTGGGTTATCACACAGTCTAAGCCTTACTTTAGAGCTGTTAGATTTTGCAGATATAAGCCAAGCCAATTTTCAGCCACACACAACTTGTTACAGCCGTTGTCATAGGGTATTGCATTTTCTGAGTTAGAACAAAAACAGAGAAGGAAAAGAAAAAAGAATACCACAAAACGTAAAAGAAAATACAAGACATCTCACTGTGAATTTCTTATGAGAATGTTAAAGAAATAGCAGGAATACATGGGGAAAGATTTAATAAATAATGAAAAGAGAAAATTAAAAAGATACTAGTGATCAAGTAAGGGAGAAATTTGCAGTTTTGATTCCAAATGAAATACAAAATTACTTCAAAGCCAGGTGGGGAGAAATGAGGTCTGACCTAAGAATCTTCCTATCCTAACTGGAACAGACAGGGATGGCTCCAGCGCTGTTAGGTCCGATGAACATTCACAATTAGGCATCCCAGGCTATTCTGTGTCAATGCAAGAGCTGCCTGGCACAGGAATACAAAGGCATTTAACAAAGACCACAGAGAAGAAATCCCCTCCTGGACCTAGCTGGCCATTTCCATGCCAGCAGAAGGGATCATACAGAAGGTCCCTAGTAGGCTTCAGGCCACGCCAGCCTTTGTTTCCATTTAAGCTAATCCAGCTGCTTTGTAGAAGCTGCTCAGGGAGAGCTGCCTCTGATCTCTCTGGATGAGCTGTGGGGGCAGAGAGCTTCAGCAGAGGGGCAGCAGCAAGCAGCTGGGAGCAGTCACTTCCCCAAGCACAGCAGCATTTGCAGAAAGGAACATCTGTCCGTGGCCAGCACCACCTGTGAGGTGTGAATGTTGTGACGTGGGCACAGCCCAGCTCCCTCCAGCACATCTTACACCACTCAGCTTCTGCTCTGAGCTGACACTGTGCTTTACACTACAAAATCTGCCCAACTCCAGCCAGCACTGGAGTGCAGAAAAAGGATGTGTGTTTTCATGGGAGGAGTCTAGCAACATTAAAAAAAAAAATAAATCTTGATGACACCATTTGTTTTGAAGGATGCGCCAAGAGTGATATTCAAATTATTCAAAGTTTTCAAGTTTCCAAATTTGAAAAAAGATTTGAAAAAAAAAAAGTTTATATTTAAATAATGCACCATTAAAAAATATAGTGTAAATGGTGGAATTTAGCTCTATTTCAATGCAGAACCTCACTTTAAAGGTATTTAGATCTTGCTTAATGCATTGACATAAGTTGTACTGGAAACCTGAAAAATATTTTATGTTGTTTATTTCTCTTTAATCATAGAAAACACTTATTAACTAAGTATCAGGGTGTTGCCACTAGCAAAACAAAATAGAATGTTTCTGACTCTTGTGAACACTTGCACTTAATAAAAATAACATGTTGTTTTAAAGTATTCATTAAACTACAGCATTAAGCAATACACTGCTAGACAAACACTGATCTATGGACAGAGACATCTCTTTAAAGTGCCTGAACATTAAAAAAGATAATACATTACACCAAGTTCACATGTCTTCCCCTGTCCTCACCAGCCTCTAACATAATTATAGTATAATTACTTCTGTACTTTGACAGAGGGGCTATTGCATTATAAATCTTCAAATAATATTTTGATTGATTTTACATTATATCTTACTTTAACCATAGGCTAATTTCAAACTGCAGAATGAGAAATTTTCCATTAAAAAAAAACAAACAAAAATGACTTGGCCTAAGGATACCAAACCTTAGGTGAAAGTTGAGGAGACTCACTTTGATAGGAATAGATTAGAAACTCTGTATTAAACACTGAAAAATGTGGGATCATTGTTTTATTTTTCCAACTAGATAACTTGCAATCTCTAAATTAAACTTTAAATCTGAAATTACTGTTAAGCATTTCATCATTCAGTGCCTGTGCACACAATATGAATCAACCAAGAAAAAAATAAAATCAAAGCTAAGATTGATTATTTGAATTGATGCCTAAATTCACCCGACTGTTGCCTTCTTATGAAGTTTATCATTAAGATTTACGCTGAGTAGCATAAAAACTAATTAAGATTTTTAATTAAATATTATATGCATATGGAGAGCAGAAACAAATCTCAGTGTTGTATCTTGCAAAACAAATGATTTCTGGATAAATCCTTTCAGCATTGTACTTTAAAAATGAAGATTTTAGTAAATAGATGTTTTAATCATGGTTCACCACCACACTGTCTTGATTGACTTTAAAACTATAAATTGCTGTGAAATTACAGTTGTATTAAAAAAAAAATACTCAATTCTAGATAAGGACAGACAAAACCAGCAATTACATTTTATCCAACAATTCACTTGGTTATTTGGTGAGTTAGCTGGAACTCAACTTTTACTACTTAAGATATTTTCAAGTTATTTCACTTATTTTTCCTCTTGGAAATGCTAAATATGTCTTTTCCTCAGGAATTCTTTTCAGATGTATTGTGCAGGATGCCCAATAATTGCTGAGGGTCTTGCTATACTTTGAAACATCAGATCCTGATCCTGAATTCTAATATTTCCTGCCATTGCCTGTTTAGTCTCAATCCAAGTGCAGATTTCAGAAACCCAAAAGCATGTATCTCTCTTACTGCACAAAAAATATGACATTTATTTGTAACATCACTTCAGTATTTTGCCAAGACAATGAGCCTGATAAAGGCTATAGAAAAGCCAATTTATTTACTAGGAGAAGGTAAGATGCAATTTTTTGCAGCCAACTGTAATCATTTAAAAGGCAGGAATGTAGTTCAAACTACTCACTTAGACACTTTCTAGGGGAAATACAGAGAAATAAGTTATTCCAGAGGGGAATCACAGTACTTGTCTTTGGATGCAATTATTACTCTCAAGAGCTCATTACTTTTTTTCAATGACAAAGAGTAGAGGGACAAGCTCAGGATAGTTTTAAACAATTTCATTATGGCAGATGAATCCACTCTAGATGGCTAAGTTGTGCTCAGGGTAGGTGGAAAATGAATCATCCTAAGAAATCTAGTACTAGGAATGCCTGGTAAGAGGTGATGGTCAGCTGGCATAGCAGTATAACCCAACACTTTAACCTTTTGGCAGAAAAAGTCATTAGAGCAAAACTAAGTCACTCATCCTCTCTGTGTGTGCATTCACATAACCACAAACAGGCAGGAGCCTTTTTTAAAGCCCTGTATAAAGTTCATACAACAAACAGATCTCATTTACTTTAGTATAATTGTAACAGTTCTTTACAGAGTACACTATGCTACTGTTTGTAATTCTCTTTTATGAAAAAAAGCCCCAAATGTTTTAGTTTCTGAAGCATATAGAAGTGTACAGGCATGCCTGAGATAAACCAAGGACTGCTACACAACAGCTTTTGTGGTCAACGTCTCATCAGTATGGCTAATTTGTATTTCAACTTTTTCATTACTTCAGTAAAGTCTATGCAAATGCTATAAGGTTTTCTTGGGTAACTTAATTATCACATGCTTTTAAGTAAACAGGAAGAAATGAAACATATATAATAAGTAATTCCACTTAGCACATCGAATTTATTTTGCATGATATTGGCAGTACATTACAAAGTTACAATAGTATTATTTCTCGTTGTTATTCTTGTAGTCTTAGGTTGATAACGTTTCATTTTGACACCATAATGGTGTCTCTGGGGATTTTGATGACAATGTGTTTTGACATCATGTTAAAATATATCCAAACTGATATCACTTTATTTTGTCATCATTACCTGGTTGGATTTCTAAGATACTGCTTTTTTCTGACATCTTTCATCAGAAAAAATTCAGCCCAAGTGGCAAGTGCTAAAAAAAAAGTTTTGCAAATATTAAATGTAACACACAATGCTGCTGCTCAAACTCGCACTGGCCAGATATCCCAAAATACAACAGATCAGTCACACGGTACAGGGCCTCAGATCATAAAACATGAAAATGCCTTTTCTTCTACAGCATGATAATAAATGTAATAAATGGTACTGTAATTCTATTTCAGACACTGGAGGCAGGAGGCCCAGCAGCAGAGTCGCTGCTGTAAACCAGAACCTTCTGCTGCCGTTGGAGCGTCTGATGTGCGCTCGCTTCACGGCCCCTCCATAGAAACCAGAAAATATTTCCTGAACGCTATTAAAAAAGTGAGATTTCTAATTCCTGGGCTTGGCTGAAATGGAAATTGCTACATATGTGATTCTAAGTAAAGAACAGCAATGCCAGTTCCTGTACAGAGCTCTAAAATGCATCTCTGGGCCTGAGCTTTAACCAGTGCAAACCTGCCTAGGCCCACTGAATCCAACAGAACTTTGAGAATTTATGGACATGTGAAGATCTGACCAAGGTTTTGGGGGAAGAAATAATGAATAGTTTTCAACTCTAAGTTTCTTGTTACCAGTATAAAGTTCAGGGATTGATTCTGAAACAATTTGCTACAGAAATTATCTGGTAAACTATCCAGGCTGTCAGAAAGATGCACTTCACAACAATTGGAACACATCCACTTACAGCTATATCACTCAGTTTCTTCTTTTTGTTATTTACTATTTCTTCAGTTTTTTCTCTACAATGAATTACAGAGCAGCTCCAGGGAAATCAACACATTACATGTACTGAGAAGTATATTTACTCACCACAGCAGCTCAAGTTCTACTTACTAAAATGATTGCTGATAAAATCTCTAATTTTAAGCATTAATGCATAAGATTTTTCTGCCATTCAAATCTGATCAAAGAGATTAAAGAATTTTTTCTTTTCCCTGCACTCTCCTAAACCATAATACTTAACAGAAATTGCTTGTATTATCTTATTTCAGAGAGCAGGCTAGAACTGAGACAATCCCTTGATCCCAGTTCATGAATAAAGCATTTAATGGACTGCACTTGTCAAAGGACACACTAAGCATTTGATCTATACAGTAAACAAATATCTATGAAGAGAACCCCCCCCCCAAAA
>VZRX01021899.1:0-97373 GCA_013398075.1 Notiomystis cincta | reverse complement strand
AAAAAAAAAAAAAATTGCCATTGCAACTCATTATTTAAGATATTTTCCTTCCTTCCTTCCTTCCTCTCTTATTTCAGGATTAAGACTGAAGGCATTGACGGGATGACAGACTCGCACTGAGATAAAACCAGAATTTTTCAAACAACTGATGGCAACAATTTATATTCCAGGGCAACAGCTAATCAGGCCACCTACAGCTCATACACAACCACTCTCCAATAGAAGGAATTAATTGTTACAACACCAGAAAAATGTATAATTATTACAGAAGTGACAGAAGGCTAAGTTGTACCCTGACATTACAACACTCTCCATATCTTTTTAAAGAGTTTCCTTTGGGTATTTCCAGCAAAGGAGAACTTCTGCCAGCAGAAGAAAATTAAGCTACAGAACCGTGAGCCTACATAACTGTGAACCCAGCTGACCTGAAGAATTTGATACATACCTACAAAATGCTCTTTCATGCTCTCAGAAGACAAGATGAAATATTACAAGCAAGTAACTGCAGCTATTACCATAAGCAATACTGCACAGCCAGTTCCATTTAATGCAAATTATAGACTTGTTTCTACTGGAATTGACCATTCTTCACTAGCCAAAATCCTAGTAGGCTGAAATGTCTGAGAGGCACAAATATAAGACTATGTCAATTTTAACAAATATATTTATTTTTAAAAGGTATTAAAAGCACTTTTTTTTTCTACCACATTTTTTGTACCTCAGTTTTAAAACTCAGTGCAGCTTCTTCAATTATCTTAAAAAATAAGAATTGCAATTAATTTTTAAAAAATCTTTTTCAATACAATGAGGCTCATTAATGCAGTGAGCTGTTAAGTGACAGACTAATGAAACATCAGCACAAAACTGCACTGCTATTTAAGGTTAATCTCTGAAATAAGCTCATATTGTAGTACTGAATTTGTAATTCAAGGGTTATATTGTAACAGGTCATACTATTTTTTTTTCATGTGTGATTCTCATGATCCTGTAAAGAGAGAAGCAGTACCAGACATTGCACACCACCTGCTTGAGCAGCAGCCTTCTTTACAAATTACTTCTCCCATACAAATGGTAAGAGAAACTCCAAGAGTATCTACTGGAATTTTCAAAATGAACTAAGGCAAGACATGGCTTCCAGAGAGCAGTTTATGTGGCTATGCTGCTAGCTCAGATTAAGTTCAGTTCCCATTAATTTTCCCATTTGAGCTACACAGTAATTTGCTTTCCAGGGAAACCAAAACCAGGAATTAGAGACTATGTAAGGAAAGAATGATAAATATCCTTAGTAAGCAGGACCCACAAAGATCTGATTTTGCTGCACTTTTGCTATTTACTTTTTATTATTTTTGCCAGATTTCTGCATCATTAAGCACTACTCAAATAGCAAGACCTTATCTGCAGCAGACACTGCACAGACTGCCTACAACCAGTCCTTAGCCAAAGATTTCACAGTTTAAGAAGAGATTTGTTCTTGCACAATGGAGGCACACACATATTTGTGCAATGTTCCTTTTCCCCAGAACAAATGCAAGCAGTGAGGGCTCAGCTCAGTGACTGACTGACTGCAAAAGGAGCCAAGGACTACCCTGGGGACACCTAAAACCAGATGAATTAGGTATTAGAGGAGGCTGCTAAAGTCAGACTACCTGAATGAGAACAATCACCTTAGTAATGATACTTGAAGAAATTCTGTGGGACTTAGAGATCATCCAAACCAATGGAGAGGGTCAAGTCAAAGTTGCTCACTAGGCCAGGAGCTGACTCGCACACAAGGTGGTGATGGTATCCGCGTGACTATGAAAAGAGCTGGCAGAAAAAAATGGGACTGAGGTAACTACAAACTCCTTCTTCCTATGCTGAAGCTGAGTAGAAGCTTTTTACAATCCAACATGACTGTTAAAAAGGAGAATCCTTCGTGAGATAGTTCAATCCCTCCCTCCCTTTGCAGTAGGCAAAACTTACTCCAGCCACTCCTATACACATGGGAAGGGAGGTCAAGGAAGTCACAGCACCTGGGGAACTGACTTCATTTGCATCATTTTTACTGCCACTGTGACTAAGAGACAATGTAGAAGTACAAGCAACTCCCAGAAACCATTCTGGGCAATTTTTAATCAAACCATACTTTCCTGTGTTGTGTACAGCTAAATGCTTCTTTTGCAGGGCTGTAAAAGCCAGTATTGAGAGAACAATACAACTCTTTAGCTCATGGTATTTATTTAAAACAAACCAAATGCCATGCCATATTGCAGCTATGGCTCTTTTACTAGTGGCCAATTCAGATTGCATTTTTCCAGTTTCATCACTCCTGGTAAATTACTTGCCCTTGATGTAGACGAGGCATAAAATGAGCAGAAAACAAAACTTTGCCCATTTTAATTTAAATTCTCATAATGGCAGGTCAAATTTATGTGAACTCTTTGGTGAATTGGTTCCTTTATTAGTACCCAGTTTAATTCAAATCAGAGTCTTCTACAGAAGATTAATTAAATATTAATCAGAAGTCTAGGGCAGTCTAAGCTTCTGTTCCATTAACCTAAATGTGACTCCACACAGAACCACAATGCCTTTTTTTCCCCTGCCCTATTTTAAAGAAGGCTTTTAGTTTTTTCTTCATTATGGTGCAACTCCTTGTAAATGCAGACGTGCTATTTGCAGTGTATGTTTAAAGGTCATGATTCTTTTTCCTTTTCCAATTAAAGCTGCTCTTAATCACAATTAAGCTTTCAAGAAACAATTAACAGAAGTCAAAACTTTTTTCCGTCAATATGTTTAAGAGATGTACAGTGTATACCCTCTATTACCACTGGTGTCACTGAGCTAATTATGTGATGTTAAGGTTCACCTTCTCGAGTGTAAATTTTGGTTTGAGTTGACACTAAAAAGAAACATCAATTTATTAGGAGATAAAACTTGTTCCACAGTAATGGAACAGCTGTGTATATAAATTTATTGCAGCTTAATGTTCTCACACATAAAGCAATTAGAGCTTTCTGACAGACAGACTTGCTAAGTATAGTGTGGAGCATATAGTAATATGCAGTTACAGGCACAACATACTTAAGAGTGATCATATATATTCTGTACAGTAATATCAATTTCTCAAGCCTTCCAACCATAGATGTGTCCTTAATTAACATAAACGTATGCTTATAATCATGTGGAATTTTCCTTTTCCGAGGAGGAACCTTTTCATGCCATGTCATTTTATTCACAGACACCTCTTGTGCTTAATTTGGCTTCTCCTTCTGCAGGAATAGACACAGCCTGGGCCTGGTTCCTTTGGTGGGCTTAATTGTTTCGAGCTAATAATGCTGTCATGAGATTGCTTAAAAACAGATCCAAAAGTAAAACCATATACATGGTGTTTGGGATAAGTATCTTTATTTCTGGGTATGAACTCATGGAACAAGCTGTGTTCATCTAGCACAATTTCCTCTCATCATCTGCTCCTAGCTAGCTGTAGTTGCCTTCAAATAGCTTCCAGGATATTTTTCCTTCCTTTCTATCTTTCCTATAGGACAATTATATTTAACTTAAGCTAAGGATTGTGGTTTTAAGGATATTGATCAGCAAGACTAGCAATGGGAACTGAGCATTATGGAGCAGTGGCGTTCCCAACTAATGGTATTTAATACATTTTTGTAGCATATTGGAAGCTTGAGAAATATTAGATCTTGGATAAGGAACATGGGTAATTGAGATGATAATCTTCCAGCTGATGTACTAAATGGTTAGACTAAATGGAGTTTTTCAAAAGACAGTTGTGAAAAAAAATCAGTTTCACTGTGTGTGGGGGTACAGGCATGTTGGTTTCTACAGGATTAAATTAAGTGACAGGGAGATTATTACTGTAAAATAACCACATGATTTTTTTAGGCTAAGATTCTCAAAACTGTCTAAGACAACTGCAGTGTTTCACTCTCTGTGAACTGATGTTGAAGATCAATTCTCTGAGCAGAATGTTCCTGTCCCAACCTTTGAGCCACAAAGCACTCATGAAATTACAGTTACCCAAACCAAAGAGCTGTATGAAAAATCATGTTATTTCCTCTTTCTTTTCTATTCTTTTCTTTAACAAGACTTGCTTTCAGGAAGATGAGTGGTCTGATCCCTCTGTGAGCTGTACCACAGTCAGGGGCACAGGACGTGGCTCAGAGGAAAAGGCAGGAGTCTGGCTTTTTCAGGGGAAATTGGTCCCTAGGGTGTCCTGCACTCACTGTGTATCAACACAAGAGGAATTTAGACCCTCAGGCAGCCTTAAGGAAACCAGGGTAAGGTACAAGGGGAACCTAAGAAAGTATCTCTGCAATGAGAGTCTGGAAATCCACTTGGTCACATGAGGAAGACAAATCAGTGGTGAGATGCTCAGAGTCCTTCTATAATTGAAACATTAACAGCCAAAGCAAAAATTTATGAACAAAGACAGACAGGCATGTACTTTTTACCCATTTTATAGTTTAAAGGCATGTGGTTATCCTCTGCCAAAACAGCAGCATGAAACCCTCTCTAAAAAGAAGGACAACAATGCAGGTGACAACTTGAGCTTTGATGGTATTGTTATCATTAGGCCATCAGTGGTGCCAAGACACTCAGCATTTTCATTTCACTATCTTTTCTGCTTTGAGATATGACATGGGTCAGTGAATCTGAGCACAGAGCAGAAGCCAGGAATTCTTAACTCTCACAACTTTGGAAAAGCTATTTTTAACCTGTCTCTGCTGCAGGTGCAGGAAACACTATCTGAAAAATTCAACAATATTTAACTTCAGTGGAGGACTGATCTAAAGACTAGGGCTTCTGGAAGAATCCTGAAGATAAAAAATATCAACAACTTAACTATTCTCCATTATGGTATCTTTTCAGCATACTAATTGAAAGTAACTGGCAAATAAAAAAAATGTTATTTTTAGTATTGTTGTTACAAACAAAACTTGAGCTACTACTGAAATTTAAATCCCTTATAAAAAGACTCTTCCCAGTAATTAAATATTTCTGCAATTCCAGACTACTTAGTTCAGGGAATAATTTATTGTTAACAAACTTCAAAAAGAACAGCCTATCTCCTATTTCTTTCATGATATACTTAAAAATCTAAATTATGGAGCAGTGGTGGGGTTTTTTGCTGTTTCTCTTTTTTTTTGGAATACCATCACCTATCCACCACACTAAATAGATTCCTTTCCACTGTGCTGACAGCTGTTTCCCAGGTAACCAACCTAGCTAGAAGTTGACTTCAAGCAGTGTAGGGGAACCAGTACTCGTATCCCTTCATTTACATGTTTTGAGGAGCCCTTTTTTACAGCTGCAGTGTCCCCAGTGCCCCCAGCAGTCAACAGGAGCTGGGAGTATCCAGAAAGTAATTGAATAAAGCTCATCAGCAGTCAAAAAAATACCAGCTAAGGGCAATTTTATATAGAGAATAGTAAATGCCATTGGTAGTTGGAAATTAAAATTATCCTCAGTGGTAAACCAGCAGGATTAGACTTCACATGAGCTGTCACTTTTCACAGGTTCTGCCTGATTCTTCCCTTTTCCGTAAGGGAACTGGGAGAAAAGTGGCAGGCATTTTGTTGCTTCTTTCTATAATCAGGAGTCATTGTCCCCCCAACTTCTGAAAGCAGCTGTTTAATAAACCTTACTTCAGAAATCAGATTTCATCCGTGGTCAGCCAGCCTTTTTCTGGATTTCATGGTGATTGAAGTACATGCAATTCTAGTAATTTTTTGTCCACCTGTACTTTGCTGCTGTGCATTAATTGAAAACTGAATTACTCTATAAGGCACTGGCTACATTTGAAAGTGTCTGTTACACTTCTCTGATGTTCTGGCTCAAGCACTTACTTTTTAGATCCACAGCCTCCAATGCTGCACTGCAGAGAGCTGACAGAAAAGATTATATATTGAACAATTGAACAGTGCACTAAAGGAGCAGGATTTACCCCAGGTTGTTGTTTTTTGGGTTTTTTTCCCTAAGATAATGAAAAAGCTCTATCTTTGGGAAATTCAATGCCAGATGTAAGCAAGTAGTACTGCTGATCAGTCAGTTCTTAATAATGCTTATTAAGGAAACCCTTCTGAGCTTAGGTAGGTTTATTTTTATGAAGAGAGGAATACACTTCTTCCCCCCACCCCCCAGAGACTCCCCTTTTATTATGCTGGAGTATGGGGTTACACATCCAGCAAATGGGATGATCTCAACAATTATGTAGGAAATGCACAATGCCATCCATGAATGAGCATATGCACACCTGGCCTGTCACATGAAGACAGCTGAAAGTCTTGAACAATCATTACACTCTGTTTTAAAGTAAAATCAGGCTTTGGCGTGCGGAACATAAAGTTGTTTGCTCACATTGTGCTCAACTGTTCAGATATTCAGTCATCCAAGAATTTCCTATTCACAACTTCATTTCAGACGCTGCTTTTTTCCAGTGTTAACACAATGGTCCCTTACAGTTAGCTGCAGTTTCATTTTCTTGTTCTCCTAGTAGTTTGGATCTGACTGCTGTCCAAACAGACCTGCTTTGAAAATTGACATTGTCTTCTCCCTTTAATATTCCATGAAAGGCAGACCGACTGCTTTGCCCAGTAAAACAAATGTCATCACAACTATTCTAGTTTCATCTAGAAAGACTCAATGGTGCCTCTTATCTAAATAAGCATATCTAGCAAGTGATCTGCCACGCTCCCAAATTCCTGCTCTGCCACAAGCTCTGAGGTCAGACCTCCTCAGCTGGGTCCAAGCAGCAAACAGTGATGAATGGAATCAGCCTGATTTGTGGTTTCTTAGTGGCACTGGTGGAAGATACACCAGGACATCCCAAATCTGGCCCGTGTCCCTGTGGAACACAGTGAGCCTCTGTGAGGTGGTCACTGCCACCCTAGAGCAGCACAAACAGCAGCAGCACGTGGAAGGCAGCAGGGGAAATTCTTTCTTCTTTATGTCCTCACATGAGCATGGAAGAGAGCAGAATACCATGTATTTCTGTACTGTACCCCACTTTCTTCATCCAACATCTACTATGTTGCATTTAAGAATCAAAGGGAACTTCTTTTGCATAATCAAATCAAGTTTCTTTAAATGACATTGTGTTAACAATAGATCATATTGAGGGCTACACATACCATTTTCCTAAAGACAGTGCTTTTAATATATTTCCTGCCTCTGAAATATGCACTAGAGGTTACTGATTTCTAAGACCTCTAAGACCAGTTAAGAATTGGAATTTCTATGAAGTACAAAATTCAGACTACGGTGAAAAGTCAAATACTAAATTCTTCTGTGAAAGAAGCAGCTATGGAAAAAGCTAGGATGTAGAAATGGTGAAAAATATTGTTCTAAAATTATCTACCAAAATGAAATACTTAATTTTCCTTAAATCATAACATTCATTTTAATTCATCTGAACTGTACATGTCCCATTTGGGATCACTTCAAGAAACACCTGTGATGTTCCCAAATTGCTACAGGCTCTCATGGACTGCAATTGAAATGGTTTTATGCAGCTATTCTCCAGTACAGGATTTTTCAGCAAAATGACATTTTTCATTATGTAAACCACAAAAATTCAAGCAGAAGTAAGAATATATTACTTTATGAGAGACAACATTCAGTAATAAGTTGCCAGAGAAGAACATATCCCTGCTATGTGGTGGTATTAACACACACACAAAAAAGTTTAACATATTAAAATATTTTATTGTGGATTGAATTTCCTGATTTGCAATTATAATATGTTACACCTTCATAATGAAATATTTTTAATACAAAAAATGAAAACCTATATTTTAGGAGGTTCCAATGGTTTACTAAATTCTGCTCTTCAACAAATTTTATCATGAAAGAATTAGGTTTTAAATTTAAAAAAATGTGAGAAATGGGAAAAAATATTTCTTATTTGTATAACTCTGTGGAAGCCATATAAAATCTGTTGGAAAAGCATCCACTTTCAGTACCACTGGTGAAAAAAACCCAGACCTCTTCAGAAATAATGGGCAATTTATGCTTTCTGAAATTAGCTAGAACAGCATAATTGTTGGGTTAGGCATACAACATTTTACAGGCTGAGTTTTTCCTCAGAATGAGATCCTGAGGCTGGTTTTAAAGGTGTCATCTTCTATAATCACTTCTGGTGCTTGAAGCAATTACTTTTCAATGGGAAAAGCAAGTAAGAGAACAACAATATACAAGAACAGAGTTCAGTGGTTTGCAAACCTTGACCCTTCATATCATTCATTAATTGACCAAATTGACAAAAGAAGTGTGTTACGATTAAAGGACTACACCCCTCCTCTCAGATGGCACATGAAGCACCATGAAGCTGGTGGCTGGCAAGAAGAATTTAGAGAAAAAACTTCATGTCTGATCCCCTCACAAGGACCTTTCCCTCCTCTCTTCAAACAACGTAAGAATTTTGTACAGGTAAAATGCACGTAAGGGAGATGAAAAACAAGAAAGAAACACTTCACCTCCTGTTTCATTCTCCAGTAGCAAGCAAAGGGTATCTGAGATGGAGGGGGTGAGGCAGAGATGATTAAGGGTGTTCATGGGAAGTCTGGGAGAGGCAGGTGCTGCTGCTTCAACAACAGCGTTTAAAGGCAGGAAAAGAAGCTGCCAAGTAAAAACATATGGTAATAGACCAAACTTGCTGAATGGAATGTATATTTTTCCCCTTCCTACTCCCTCCCAAAGACTTTGGTTTTATGTGTCAAAGACTTTAAACAATAATAGGCCACTACAGGAAGCAAATGTTAATGACCATGGTGTGAAAGAGCTGTTTCTGAGTAAAGGGAAAGGATTTCTAGAGGTTTTAGGTTATTACTGCAGGTCAGTACACACATCTGCTCTTCAAGAGTTTAACGCCATGGTTTTTCCTTTCAGGGCATCCAACCACCTGCCTTCTGCAGGAAGAAAGTCAACTGAACTGGGTTGTGAGGATGCTGAGGAGGGGAAAAAGCAAGGAGAGCACAGCAGTGAAAACTGGCTGAGTACTCCTTAATCCTGTTTTAGCTGGCACAAAAGCAAGAAAGAAGATATTATCCAAGACACCTCTCCCTTTCAGCTCTTATTTTCTTCTGCAGATCAGCTACGAAAGAAATGAAGTGAAAGAACTCATTTGTGGAGTCTCACTTGTGGAGAACTCATATGGGAGAAAACAATTTTTGAGAAGCAAATTTAAAATAGAGGAGAGCTAAGGGAACTTCAAGGAGGGAGGAAGGGGAACAAACATATGTTTATGGAGATACCAGGAGATTTAAAGGTTGATGAAGTACTTATGCATAAATCTGAAGATAGAGAATAGCACAATAAAATGTGACAATATTACTGGAGAAGGTACTGGAAAAAGGTGGAAAAAAGAACAAGGTTTATAGAATCTATAAAGAAGCTATAAATAATAATGTGAGGATCACCTCACTTAAATTTTAGACATCTAAAAATAAATGTCTGAGTGAAAGCTTGTCAGTCTTTATTTTAGGGAGAAAAATCAGTACACAGACACTATGAAAGATGGGTGTAAACTTTACCTTAGATGCCTAAGGATCCCAGAGGACATGACCCCTAGAGAGGCTTCTTTCTACTCAAAACTTCAGAACAGACTCCCAAGTCTACGAGAATGAGACTCAGAAGGTGAAGACAAATGTTTTAACTGGGTGAGTGCCAGACTCAGACAAGTGAAGGCAGAAGTAGAGAGGAGACAAATCACTGGACAAATCACACAAATGCGCAGAGACGGAAAAGTTAATGGAGGAAAGAAACACTTGAAGAGCAGACATCTAATAAAAAGTTGGTTTCATTCAACTTTTGGGTATGCAGTGAAATAAAGAAAGTTTGACCTCCAAGATCACAGCCTTTATACTTGGAAATACAGTGTTCCTTTGGTTTTAGTCTGAAAACAGTATGTACATAAAAGTAGTTTTTCCTTTTCAGAAGATGAACATCTAACAGCGTAGGACTGGAAGGTCAGAAAAATCCACCAATCCCTGCACCCTGTAGCCTCAGGCTTTGCAAGACTGTACTCCAGAAAAATCCTCATTTTCCACCTCCTACCCAGGAACAGTGTAAAGCTACAAAATAATCTGAGAAAAAAATTAAAACTCCCCATACAAAAGACAGTAAAAGTATATGAAACTCATTGTGTCACAGACTAGAGGCATCAGCAAGACATGCTACATAAAATGCCTATATGGGTCCTTTGAGAACTACACTTCACATTACAAAGAAAACAAACCTTTCCCTTTCATATAGAGGTCTCCAACAACAGGACATTAGGAAATGTGTCTTGACTTGAAAAGAGGTGTCCAGCCCACCCTTGAGCCTTACTGGGAAATACTCGAGCAGTGTTTGCCAGTGCAATGAGGAGTGCCAGCATTTCCCAAGATGTGATTAAGCTCTGAAAATTCAGATAAAAGCCCTGTCCCCAAACCACCTGCCTTGAAAAGTCAAAGTAATTCTGGCCTTTTCAGATGACTAAGGGATGACATGAAGCATGGGATTAATTAAAAACAACATAAATTCAGAACAACAGATACAAACAACAAACTGTGATCTTGTCTGCTTTCAACTTCCTCTTGGCAATACCAACAAATCAAATACCCAAAGGTTAATATCACATACTTTATTTTCAAGACAACAGCATGGAAACTGGGCAGTCACAGGAAAAGTAAACTAGATATGATTAAAGAAATGTTACGACCTTTGTAAGACTTTGAGGACTGCTGAGCAGCCTGCGAGTTAATGTGACAGATGAGAGAGATTGGTGTTTGTTTACAGCATGTCTAAAGGCAATAAAAGAACCTACAGAGGAAGAAAGTAACAAAGAACAATTCTGCCCAGCTGAGTGCCCCTTCCCTGAGTCTACTTCCCTGTTTTCAAGAGCGAGAAAACACAATGCATCCATGTTCTGTGCCCCTGAGTCATGTATTTATAATTTATTAAGAGGTCAAAAATGGCATTTGCTGGGGCTCAGTGTTCAAAACTCCTTGAATTGCTCTAAGAACCGAGACTCTGTGTTTAAATTCAATAACTAGAGCTTATTGAACACATCCATTATGACAGGAAGTTCACCTGCAGCAAAACTACAAATTCCTCCTCAGTCTGTGCTGCACCTTGTTCAAGACCTAGGATCAGATTCTCTACAAGAAGCTTCAGCATTAGGTATTTCAGGTCCATCATACCAGGAGACATGAGCTCAGAGAATGCACTTAAATGCACTTTGATCCAGTTTTCTCTCTTTCTCTCTTTAGTTTTATCCATGTATAGCATTCTAAACAGGCTTTGCCAAAATATGAAGTACTTTGCATGTCTTGTGTTTGACTGGTCTTCTTAGATTAAAATAAAAGCTTAATGAAAGTCGACAAAGAACAGCCTGTAACATTTTAAAAGATATGTTCAAACATTAAGTGATTCATCCTCACTGGCTCATTAAGAAGAGGAAATTGCGGCAGAATTCAGTGTTAAAACCACTCAGAGAGTAGATGACAGATCCAGGATCAGTTCTTATAAATTACTGTCTCTCACCCTCACTCCCAGTCCCAGCCCTGCAATAAACCTCTGTGGGAAAGTTTCCTGGGCCAGCTCAGAGCCATCACGTACTCAGAACAGGCTGTCACAAGTTGAGAAATGTGCTCGTCCTTTCTTCTTAGCATTTCACCAAAGTCTCAGCCCTTTCAAACACCAGCCTTATGATTTCAGTAATCCACCACGGTAAAAGTCATTTGTGGAATTAGATATATTGCTAGCTATTGAAGTATTTTCTATTACCTATTAGTGCACTGTGGAGCACATCAATACAGAGCCCAGATATTACAGCAAGGAACACTCTGGAAATGCCTAAGCAGACTGATCAATTTAATCTCTGTTGCAATACACTGCATTAGGTGGGATGGCTAATTTTTTTTTTCTTTTTCTTGGCACAGCTTAGGGAGCTCAGAATTAGGACAAATATTCTCTTTTCTCCTCAACAAATGCTTAACAAATGACAAAAGTGACAGCCTTGAAAGATTGATTTTTTTAAAGTGAGGT
Source organism: Notiomystis cincta (assembly GCA_013398075.1). Taxonomy (NCBI): domain Eukaryota; kingdom Metazoa; phylum Chordata; class Aves; order Passeriformes; family Notiomystidae; genus Notiomystis; species Notiomystis cincta. The sequence goes on along the minus strand of VZRX01021899.1, from coordinate 85,349 downwards.
TCTGTATGGTAGCTTATGAAAGCACTTCAATTCAGAATGATTATTAATCAACCATCAGTACAGATAATTTTCTAATTTAGGGAAAAAAATCTATATTCTGTCTCTTACATCCCCATCAGGTACTAAAGTATGAATGTCTGCACTTATTAACAAATACAAATAAGAGAGCATTATCTGATGCAGGGAGACAGAGTTAATGCTGAGATGTAATACTTCTACCTGACAGAAGATGTTCTGAATTTTAGTACAGAAGAGTTATAATCTGAACTTTAAATATTTTATTATATTGCAGTCATAAATACCATACATGTATGAAATGGCAAACCTATTCTGACAAACTGGAAAATAACTGCTTGTTCTGGATGCTCTCTCTGGTTAATTCTACATAGAACAGAGACTTAATTTCCTATTAAAAAACCATGAGATAATAAAACAGCAAGTGCAACTAAGGACAAAAAGATAAGAGTACAATACAAACAGCAGAATTGGCAAAAAAAAAAATTTAAACCTGCAGAATTAAAAGGCATTTTGACTGACGCATTTATAAGCCTGTCCTTACACTGATTTATTGTTGTGTGGTCTATCTACTTTGTTTGCCCAGCATGAATACGGTGAAAATTGGAAATATAATGTGAATATTTATCACCTCAACATTATTCTGAAACAACCCAAAGCACTCAAGTAGTATGCAAATACCATAAATTAGTTTTCTAAACAAAGTGCATTTAAAACTCAACCCAGAGGAGTTACGTGCCTAAATCGGATGAGGACAGAAAAGCAGGTCTTCAGTTGCCTGGCCAACTTTTCTAATTGACTGGCTGCCAAGTCAAAGAGGAATGCTACCCTTGCTGCAGCCATGCTCAACAGAATAAAACCTCACTTAGAAACAACAGTTGCATGTCTAGGGGGCTGTTCTCCCTTGAATTGCACAGGAAGTTTCAGAAGGAAAATCAAAATAAATGCACAACTCCAACAAAATATTCTTGGAGGCAGACAGTATTGACTTGGAGGCCACATAATTTTTAGGTGTGACTCCTAATCCTTTCTAAACGGACCTTGGAATCCTGTCTGGTTGAAAAATCCAAGTTAATTGTGGCATATATATACATAGGCATAATTTATGAAGGAAGACATGCAAACACAATTGTAACACAAAATATGTGGCAAGGGAGTCATTTACTAGGCTTTCATACAAAATACAAATTTATTACTAAATGTCTATGCCTAAAACTCAGTATGTAGTACATCATATTTTAAATTATTAACATCTCTGCTGGAGAAGCTTCCTTCATAAAATATTTACACAGCACGTCTCAGGACTCTGTATTTTGCCAGCAGTTACTCAAAGTGTAAGATAAATATAGTTAGCAGGTCATTCTTTGCCTTGATAAGCTATTCTTTTCACTGAAAAAAACACCCAAATGTTTAAGCTATGCTCCTTCTATGGCCTTTGTTATGAAATACTGCACTCCAATATAATGATATATTTTGACCCCTGAGAGTGGTCAGGGTCAGAGGGCATCACTTTTGCTAATGACAGGGCATGGCTGTAAAACACAAGAGGCAGGCATGTTCCAATTACTTTTCCAATTAGTAGCAACAATCAATGCAGCTGCAAAAAGCCTTAAGGAAACTGGCAAAATGTTGCAAAGTATGGATATGATTCCCCTTTAAGGAACAAGCTCAAGAACAATAAAAGTATTAGTAGTCCCTTGATTGTTTTTTCAATACTACAAGAGCATTATTACCCTTTCTTTCAAACCAGGCAAGCTGGAAGTGTTGCCTTTTCAAAATCCAGACAGCTCTTCAAAGCAAACAAGAATGACATAACTTTTTCTTTTCTAACCTAGGCAGGAAGAAAGCTTCATGGTCATTTTGCTAGAGAAAGGAAATAGAATGCATGATGCAAACTTCAAGTATGTTGGATTTTTATTTAAAAATAAACAATAATTATGCTCTAATTTTTCAGAGTGTGAAAATGTCCTGTTCAATGGAAAAAAAGTCTCCAGCATGTCAAACTCTTGGCAAATAGTTGCCTGGGCTACTAAAAACCTTCTCAACACAGTATGAGAATTCTCTTGGCACTTGTACATTCAGTTTGTCAATGTCAAAACAAAATTTTAAAGAAGATGTAAGAAGCCAGAAAAGCAGAACTATAGACTCAAATGGGGTTTAAAATAAAATAGACCCAACTGTACCCAAGATGTGTTTTGAAATACATAAGATCCTACTGTTACCAAACGTTCAGCAACATAATTTAAAAATGGATTTGAACCACTTTCTTCATGTTCATAGTTTTCTTTAGGATATGAATTTACAACTATTTGGATCAATTTTGTACTAAAGTTAATTGAAATACGGAAAAATCATGATGAAGTAGCATTAATTTTAAACTTTACAATATATAAACATAATTTTCTACTCTGGGCTAAGTATTCCACAACAATATCCTTCACATTCCAAACTCATGGAAGCACAGAAAAGAGAATTCTGTCATCATTCCATTTCAGTTTTGTTTTAAATGATGTAAAAGGGACATCTTTTTAATGAAAAAAAATTACAGACCATATAAGAAATGAAAAATATCTTCATGTCCCTTACCACACAGAAATTATTAGCAATAATGCAAAGGAATTTTGTTTTTATATATATTTGGGAAAAAAGAATGCTGTCAATTGAATAGCAAATAAGGAGATTACTGAAGATCAAACATCTGCATGATTTTTTTCAAATTTGGAAGAAGAGATTATTTGTGTTTTGTAATTTCTGAGGCATGGTCTGAGGGTTTTCTCTGGAAAAGTATTTTGAAGTGTAATATCTACTGTAATACAGCAGAAATACTAAAATCTAAAAAAACCCACAATGTGTCAACATTTCAAGGAAATAAATGGGATCATCTCAACATGACTTCATTGTAAGGAAAAATTGTGAAAATAGTGTTAAAAGAGGCAATCAGTTGGATTGAGTGGTAGCGTGATTAATACCAATCAACACTGTTTAATAGAAAACAGGTCTTCTTGGGAAATTTCATATCATTTTGTGATGATATTACAAATTCAGTTGATAAAGATAACTTTTGAAAATACTTGCTCTAATTTCTATATGAATATCTCTCCCTATTATCTCTCTGATGAAAAAGTAGCATGGCATAAAATCAACATGGCTCATATATTAAACATGTTAAAGAACACTGAGAATCTGAAAAATAATTTGTAAATAAGGAAACAACAGCTAATGGGAACATTTCTGATGACATTGTAAAGATGTGCAGAATGAAGAGCCAACAGGACTGAACAGCAAACTCAAGACAGGTATGAAAACCTGCACACTTCAGAACAAAATTCTGGGCACAAGTGATAACTAAAAACATATTAACAGTCCTAATAAACAACCAATAGAAAATGGATTCTTACACAGCAACTCTGAGTTTGTGTATTCTGTGGATTCTTGCACCTGGATGTGCAATGTAGGAACAGAAAAGTCACATATATCTGCATGTGACATTGATAGCATTAAAAGAAAGCAATTTGCAATTTCTGTCACCACACTTTCAACTGAATGTCCATTAGAAGAACAGAATATACTGTACGAGTGACAAACCTTTGGAATAATTTACACTATATGCAGTTATTTTTTCTCTTGCCTGAAACCCTAAATTGAAATTAGATGGATTAGAAATACCATATTGAACAAGGAAAAGAGGAACTGATTAAGAAAATTCAGAGAAGCAAACTTTTTTTTTGCATAGGGAATATATTTTTGCACCGAGAAAAATACCTTTTCAGTGTGGATAATGCTTTTGTACTTCACAGGAGGTGTGGGGTTGAAATAAATTTTAATGCTCTTTGTAAAATTATTTCAATGCAAAAAATAAGATAAACACATGTTCTTCCATGTTTACTAATTCTATCTCCTGCATTTCAATATTCGTTCTATTGTGTTTTAAATGAGACTATTTCAAACTATGGCTCAAACCACCACTGACATTACCAGCAACCAACTCAGCCTCAATGCAGCCTCAATGAGAGACTGAAACCTAAATTGTAAACAGGATTGTACCAATGGGCACAAGCCTGGATCAGCTCTGTGCAACAATGAGTGAAGCAATATGTACCCTGCACTTTTACCTTTGGAAAATCCCCTGGTTCAGACCAGTCCCAGAGCTCCCAGCTACAACAGATAAATGCTAACATAGAGAGCCAAAGAGACCCTTGACTGTGCATTTTATTTACTTCACCTATGAATCAACCAAGAGCAGTGGTAAGGTGAGAGTTAATTCTTTTTGCTGAAAGATTTGCTAATAGTTGTGGAATTTGCATGATAATACCCACTCATTACAAAAAGAAATATAGGTATTATTTTAGATGAACAAATGAACTACAGAAAGGAAGACTTTAAAAAAAAAATAAATGAAAATGTTTTGTTCACTATGCCTTGTAATTGCTTTCCTCAGCATGTATGTGTTTGGCTGCCTATCTGTACACACACAATTAGGTCTATGCAACTGCAGCAGCACTGCAGAGCTCCCTTCAGAATCAGAACTCTTTAGCTGACATGAGGCACATCTCTAGCTCTATTCCATTCTGTACTGGACATCAGTAAATTGGAATTATGTCTAGTGTGGCAGACTCCTCAGCAAGCCAAGCTGCTTAGGCTGTCACCCCCCTTGAACCTCCCTCTCCAGGTGAGTATCCTGGGCAGAGGAAAGGAGGGAGGAAAGCTCCCCACAGTCTTGGCTGTGTCAGGGCACAGGATTACAGCTGGTCCCAAGCAAGTCTTATCTGATTTTTACTGACTGCAATCTTAGAAAAATAAAAAGATGACCCACAGCTTCTTGAACTTGACTACAGAACCTTCTCCATGAGTTTGCTAAAAACTGTCTTGCACATGAAGGTGGCATCGCAATTGAAGAACATAAGGAATCAGAGAAGGGTCCCTCAGATGCTAAGCAAAAGCCACTTCAGCAAATACAGCAGATATCCTTTCCTAAAATGATGCACCATACATTTCCATCTTCTGTGATATCAGTGACATGGCAAGTGTATTATCTCCCCCTTCCCACTACCTCTTTCTGCTCTCATTTCTCACACACAGACCATGCTGGCACAAGCAGAAAGGATGAAAGGCAGACTGAAAGATGCTTCCATATGGCAATGCAGTGACCTCTGAGACACCACTCCGGATTCACACTTGCAAATAGGTCTAAAGAATTTCCCCTTTGAAGAGTGGATAGAGCAGCCCCTCTCTGGAAATTACTGAGCTGGGAAAGTCGAGCATTCAAGCTCTGCAGTATTTCATGCTATATGATAGAGGAATTGCTCAAATTTTAAGACATTACTAACAACTATCAGTTTCAAAATAGCAGAAAATTAAAGTTGAAATATTGCAAACCCCACCCCTAAACATTTTAAAAAATCACTTTTATGTGATGACTAAGAATCTTAAAGAGAAATTATATTCGTCACACATGCCCTAGGTTTGCATTGTGCTTGTGCTTTCCAAAGCTCTTAAATTACTTAACAGAAAACAGGTGTTTAAGTTCTTGTGGTACATCTGTCAAATTCATGCCACATTGTTTTTTCCCACTGAATTTAAGCACTAATGTAAATGTGATCTCTGTTAGCTCAGTGATAAAGAACACTCTTCATAAGATACTGGTACAGGTGCTTGCAATGGGCTATGTAGTCAGTGTTTCTGGCTAACACTCAGTATATATTATAAATAATTCATTACTGTAACAGATAACTGTAACCCTTTGTACCTTTTTTTTAATAACTTCTCCTTACCAAAAATTAAACCTTCCATTATATAAACCAAACATTATGATAAACAAGGAGATATTGTCATTTCTCCTACTGCAGGAACAGCAAGTAATGAGTGATGCTGTGTCATGGCTCTTGGATTGAGTGGGAGAAGGTGCAGTAGAGTTTGCTTTTAAAGTTTTTCATGGTTTTATACACTGATCTAGCTTTATTTTATTTTTAAGGTCAAGGGGTGCTATTAAATCACTTGACAAATGGCATAACATATGTTCAGAGAAAAGAAGCAGAAAACCTAGGAAGATATTACAAAGTTGCACATTACTGTAGAAAATACACCAAACAGTAGAAACACTATAAAGTTACCAAACAATAGACTTCAGTAAACCTATTAATTAGAACACTGTGGACATGATGATGAAGGGACAAAAAGATAAATTATGTTCTTGTTAGAAGATCCCCCATATTTATCCAGTAGCATGTACAATTAGCATTTAAAATTGCTGATGCAGAAAGTGGTACAATTTTTCATTGTTGCCACTTCTGGGAAAGGTGCAGTTACGTATTTTCAGGCAAAATAATAGGCACAGAGGTGATGTGCTTTCCCTCAGGGGCAGAGCTTGCCACCTGCACAACTGTTTAGCACCCCAGGCTTGCCAATCAACTGCAGCAGCACCAACAATGAGCTCAGAGGAGACTTTCACTTTGAACTCATCAAGAGCATAAAGGTGTTGTGCATGGCCAAGTGGGAAGGAATTAAATTTTCTTTAAACCACCTGCAAAGGCTAACTCAGAGCAAAGATTTGTTTCCTGACTGACTGGTGCCCCTGAGCATGAATTTTAGATGTTGGTAAAAGAAATAAAAGCTAACTTCCAGCAATTAAATTCACAGAGCTTTCTGTGGTTATAAAATCACCAATATGAAGTGAATAGCAATGCTGGGGGAGAGCACAGGTTGTTATTCTCCTAATGAAAGTCCTCTGTCTGGGGTTTCCACCTCAAGTTCCATTTAGTTGCTGCAGCTTTATCACGCCTATGTAATAGGCAGTTTTGCTTCTTTCCTGCCAATAGTCTGCCATGGTAAATAGGAAAAATGTTCTCAAAACTGCACAGCCCGATCACACATTTTATATCTGAGAAATTAGATCAGTTTATGAGCAGAATATAACAGTTCTGTTATCCAAGTCTCACAATTTAATCCTTACTCTTATGACATTTATGTATTTTTCCAAAGTGCCAAGTGATGGAAGTTTCACATCCCTTGCATTTTTAATCTAGTGCCTAAGAAAAGGAAGCTTTTATGATTGTGCTGGTCTGTATTTCAAACTATGAAGATCTTTCCAACTACAGCCTGATTTAAGACACAATTAGGGATAAAAGTATCAAAAATAATTAAGTTCCTAAGAGTTTTATACAAATCACTGTCTGGGTCAAGGACAGAAACTGAAATTGCTGGCCCCTGCATTGGGACTGTGGTCATAACTCAGCCTAAGACAGTGCTGTGGAGCTGCCAGTTGGTTGACCAACATTCTTATCCTGGCTACTCAGCACATGTGTAGCTTTAGATTTGCTGAATTATGTACAACTGGAGCCTTTTTTTCAGGTGGGAGTGTAATAGGAAGGGAGTAATCTGTAGGATATAAGAGTTTCAGTTTTGCTACTCAAAAAAATAATTTTTTCTCCTTTAAAGTAAGACCTACTCACATGACTGGTGCAGAAAAGCCTGAAAACACAAGCCACTAAATCTCTAAAGGCTCCAAAATCAATAACATGCATCTAAAGAATAGAAAAATTTTAATCTCAAGACTTCTTTAAGCACGCTCATGATCTTGGGATGGCAAACATCAATAACATGATGTAAGAAGTTACATTAAAAAGGTGACGGGGCCAAATCCTTGTTAAAAGTGAGATGCAATGCTCAGAGAAACACAGAAGGGGAATTTCCCCACAGAGAATATAAACAAGGAATTGAGAATGGTGTCTGAATTGCCCCCATTTACTATGCCTTGATTCACTGTGAAACACATTTGGAATCAGAAAGATACCTGCTTTCCTGTTAGAACAGAATGGACATGGACTTACATTGCTTGCACACATTTTGATGGAATTATTTTGTAATTTTCAAGAATCTGTGCCTGAGAACCTTATAGGGCATTTACAGAAATAATGAACCTTCATAAACTCATATTCAACTGATCCTTAAAAGAACTCACAACAGCACAGCAGAGCTGAAGCTATTGAGGGTTAACAGAAAGAAGAGACTAAAATATTACTTTAAAATGTTTCATTCCACCTAATTTTAAAGTTTGCATGCTGATATAACACTGCCATTACCATATTAAATCTGAACCCTCCACAGCTACTGATATGTCATTATAAATAATTGAATACAAGCCTATTGGTTGCTGAAGCAGAAAAATAAATCCATGATAGAAACTGACTCTTTTTTTTGTCTAATGTATTTTAAAAAAATTAAAAATACGAGATAGTTTTTAATTTAGGCAAAATGAGTTAAAGCTCCCAAAGTCACTTCTCCTCCACTAATTCTGATCTTTCCTCTTGTGTTCATCTATTTTCTGCAAGCTTTAATCCAATGGGCAACTAAAACTGCCCCCTGCATTAACCTGCAATCCAGTTATTACCTACTTAGTCATCAACAATGTCATGAACAACAAGATCCCTCTAAAAGTGCAAGAAGTCAGTCTGCTCAATGGAACATCAGAGGTACTTTAGTGGCCCCTCCCTGCCCTCACAGTGACACAGCCAGAGTATTTACACCTCTGTCCTGAGCTACCTAACCCTTTTTTTACTGCCTCAGGATAAGGAGAGGACGATGCAGAAGCACAAATGTGGCAAATCCAGTTCCTTAGCAGGCTGGTCTCAACAGAGGAGAAAACAGGCTTTTAGGGAAGCAAAATTCTCTCTCTACTGAGCAAAGAGCTGAGGAAGACTAACTTCTGTGTAGTATTCAATCCTGAAAGTCAAGGATGAAGGATTGCCCCACGTGTTACACTGAAGCTCTGGTTACCTTTCTAATCAGCATGGTAAGCACACACTTCTAGTCACAGCTCACATTTCTGCTGTGTAAAAGCTCTCCTTTCAAAGATATAAAAAGTCCTGCTTTGTAGCCTGGTTTGACTCCATCAGAAATACAAGGTGTAAAACTATAAATATGAGAGGCTGCAACCTTTGCCATTTCTTACATCCTCTTTCACAGGAGCATCATTTTAGGCTTGAACAAGATAAAATGCAGAGCTCTAGTGAAGTGATTTGGGTTTGGTTACTTCCTCTTAAAATTAAAATGTAACTGAGGGATGTCACTGCACTAAAATTAGCACCTGTGCACTTCTATAAAATATTATCACTGAAACAGTCACAGAAAAACCCTACTCAGTCATTTCAACTATGGACCAGGAAGAACTTCATACAGACAAATCAAGTGAACAAAAGATAGGTATGGGAAAAGGAGAACAAAAATAAATAACTCAAAATGCAAATATCTGAGATGCTTAGGTAGCTGATGGATAAACTTCAAAACAAGAAAATGTGCTCGGTTTTCTTAGAAATCCATTATTAAAAGCTTACCATTAAGAACATGGGTAGGAAATGGTGAGGCTCTTTTCTGATACTGATAAACATCCTAAGACATCTTTTGCTCAACAGAGACAGCTCCTAAACAGAACTTTGTCTCTTTTTTTAGCATGGCTTGGACTTGGACAAACTACAGAGTATACAAAGTTCCTGTTTTATTCGAAAAAAGTAAATAAAATTAATTTTCTAAATCAGGTGTCAATTTTAAAGTGTCAATGAAACATTTGTCTAGCTCATCATTTACAGAACAGGAGCCATTGAATGTAAAGAAATGGGCAGTTAAAGATACCATAAATCTTCTACTATTCATACAGCTACCACATGATTTTGGCACACTTTTGTATTCTGTTACTCTGGTTTTACAACAGTGTAAAACTGTCAACAGTACCCAGAGAACATCAGTCTTTTTCTGTGCAGAAAGATCAGAGCTATAAAGTCAACTGGCATCTGCAAGAGTAAAGTTGTGCCCAAATTTATCATCAACAAAATTGTTAATAACTCTGCTTAATTACAACCTGTACTATCCAACACAGAATTTGCATGAGTTTTCAAGGAGATTTAATTATTTAGAAAGCTGAAAGATGTAATAAGCTATCTTTCAGACAAAAAAAAAGGAGATAAACGTCAATATTTCAAACTGGTAATTTTTTAATGATCTGTACTAAAAGCTGTCAGAAAATATTCTCTCTAATACAATGAAGCAAATCCATTCTTCAAGTCAAGGTAATAGTGGGAAAAAAAGACTTGGTAACAAAAGGAATTGTTTTACTGACTGCAGAAGAGCTACCAGTCCATGGAACCATGGCTTGACCAACATGAACAAACAAATAATACTTTGGACACTGACCAGTACAGAGGAAGAAGGTCTTGAAGCAGAAACAAAAGTTAACTTTGAAAACAGGCTCTACAAAAATAGGTGGTTTGCACATGACCACAAACACAGAGCAGAGTTACTGAATTTCTTAAATAAATTATTAGTGCAAAGAAGCCTATGGTCTTCTTGAAAAAGGGACTAAATATTCTGGCAGAATATTATATTTAGAAATGTATTCATAATTTCTCATGTGATTTTCACCCACATATCAGTATTTATATACATCATATAGAGAGAGTTGCAGATATGCCACAGTGGCACATTTCTACACCTTCATCTTTGTGCTTAGTCAAATGTCTTGAGGGACCATTGAAACCTTCAGCTAAATTTCATTTATTTTATCAGAAAGGAAGAGATTTTCTCAGCTTTTCCAAGGCTCACTGGATTCCTTTCCTTCCAAGCAAACTGGGTTTCATGTTCTCAGTCCCAGAATACAGTACAAATATGCCAGCTGGCTTAAATGCCAGTTTTACAGGGGCTGTGCTCGGCAAAGCTGACCAGTCTGTGTGCGGCACAGCCCTGGGAGGGATAAGCAAACTTGGGTTAACCAAGAATTTTGGTTAAGTGATGTTCTGCAAAACAGGGGTAGAATGTGTTTTGCATGTCTTGCTTAAAGAGATGTTGTCTAAGCTGCTTGGATGCTGACATTTCAGCTGAATATTGCTTATTATTAACATATGCTAATTGTATGTTTTTTATGAATAGCATACCATGCTAATCAGTTATGAAAGTGGTTCATCCTACATCCAGTTAATGAAGGACTTCTGAAATAAGCCATGAGCCTCTGGTCCTGTCCTCCCAAAACACACCATGAAGGAGTTGTCTCCAGCTGCCCTTACACACTCTGATCACCAGACACAGTGGGGTCCTTCCTCCATTTTTAACACCAGCCAACATCTGAGATCCAAACAAAGATCTCAGCATGACCTGCTTGAAGATATCACTGCTCTCTGCAAGGGGGGGTTAGATAACCTTTAAAAGGTCCCTCCAACACAAACAATTTGCTGATTTTATGATTACAAAAATGGCTATAAACAATAGAAACCTCTAAACTGTAGCACAACAATAAGCTGTGAGTAAGCAGAAAATGGAAATAAAAAATAAAATCCTCAAATGCTAAATAAGGTGCAAAAGGCAAAAATGTTCCTGGGAATATATGCAACGATAGAGGATAATAACCATGCCTACAACTAAAGCTGTCAAATAAAACTGCTCTGTTTCTCACAAAAAACCTATACTTTCTATATAAATTATATTCAACATCATCAACTCAGACAGATTTGTATTAAGTACAGATTTATCTTCTAGCTAGTTATCCAACACTAACATGACATAGCTCATAAATTAAGACAGTTTTATGTGAGTTCAAACCTGATAGCTTAAGCCTGTGGTGAGTACCTATAAAGACATTATAATTATATTTGCATCATATAACCTGAAAATGTAAACTTTATCATTTTTCTCAAGACATGGTTTTAATGTCCACTGCTTCACATGATGTTAAATATATTTGCATTTTTAGTTCAGACTTATTTGTACCCAATGAGCCAAATTAATCAAATTCATCCCAATATGAAAATTCCAGTGTTTTAGATGAGTGCATTATCCATTATTTAAAATTAATAAAATGTATCTATTTCCAAATTTATTTTAAAATAACACTATGGACTCTTTCCTTATGACAATACCGAGCCTACCACTGTCTTCATGCATCTCAAAACCAGAATTCAGACACATAAAAAACCACTCAATTGGGCAATTCAAAATAATTTAGGCTCCTAAGCCAGACTCAATTAAATAGACCTGAATTCTGTAATAATGCCTACAAATACTCTTTTTTAAAAAAATAACAGTAGGGCCATGATATAGAAAACATGACAGAAAATAGCTGCCTAGCCTGTAGCCTCAAGAAGGATAAAAATTCCTAAAAATAAAGGCAGCCTAACATGCAGCTAAATTTTTTAAGACTAAATTGAGAGCTATCCTTCTGTAGTACACTGGAGATGGAAAGACAGATGTTTTAAATCTGCAGAGTCTCAATACCACTGTGCTCTGAAGACAGCAGGCAACAGAATGGAAGGAAGAAAGCATCTTGATAGAAAAAAATCCCAGGAGTTAACCTGCTTGATCTTTCACACACAGCAACTTGATTTTACAGTGCTTCGACAGTTCCTCCGCAGTCAGAGGTGCTCGCTATTGTACTTGTGTGTGTGGCAGCCCTGGCAGCACACCATCACGATCTCCTCTCCTTTGTTCTAGCCTTAGAACTCCTGGAAAATAGACTTTTCTAAATACACTTCCTGAACAGTTCACTTCTGTTGGAAACTGAACTAAATAACCTAAAAGAGATCACCTTTACTACACCCAGTAGACAGACTATCTGGTGTTGGAGATAATCACCTTCAAAGAAATATAGTTAACACAGCCAGGTTAAAAAACTATTGATTGGCTACATGAACACTTCTCTTCATCTGTTTTCTCGTAAGGCAGACAATATAGCACTGCTTCCAATCCCAGGTTTTTAAAAGCTGTTCTTCAAACAGGCTATTGAGCAAAAAATAGAAAGGCCATTAACTGAACTGAAAGGAAAAAAATCTGGTTGATTTGAACCAGGTCAGAATTCTCATTAATAACTTTAGCTAGATATAGTAATGCAAAAGTTCAGATTACAGGCATCATTACAGAGGAAAACAAAAGAGCTGCTATTTCTGCAGAAGGGGAGATAGCACAGAGACTCTCAGACACCAAACAAGAGCAGCAAGTATGTCTGAAGTCTGACCCCTCTCTTACTCCTAGAGAAATCTTGATCTCACATCAAGCTGCTGACAACATTAATTATCCACTTGAAATGAGCAAAGGTTTATTCTAATATTCACATTGTTACTGCTTCTGTCTGTCTCATCCAAAACATAATTTAAAGTATGATCATCTGTCACAGGCTCTTAGTAGGAAAATACACACTACCATAGCGTTCCTTCTAGGACATCCTCTGGGAGGTCATTTAGAGCCAGTCATGTCATCAGCTGTAGGAATTAACATCAAGTAAAATACATCTTTACACTCTAAAGCAAACTCACCCCTTCCTTTCCGATTGCCTGGATAACAGAGTTACCTCCTACAAGCTATTGAGCAGGTAGATCTCCCACTAGATCAGACAGTAAATAAGGCACTCAGCACCAACCAGGATAAAATTCAAAAACCCTGCTTCTACAACACGTACATTTGAAGATCAAGGCTCAGAAATGAAGGACATGATGTTTTCCATATGCACAGTACTTAATGACTTAAAAGTAAACATATGTACTAGTGTTTCAGTAATTGGGCCCTCAGACTGTAGTGCTGTCTCTTTATTATTGGATTCTTTAAAAATCTTACAAGTACATTAATAATATCCTCTAAGAAATCTTCTTAAGGAATGTTTCCAGCAAAATACAACCCTAAGATCTAAACTTTCCTACTTTGAAGATATATAGCTTTGCTGCTATACCAAGGAACAAAAAAAACCCTGTACTACTCCAAAGGAACAAATGATTAATCTCTTGCAGCATTATGGAAAACCATGAGAACTGAGGAACAATGACTATAATCTCATTAAATAGAAAACTGGATGTTTATGATTATGTGTTCATTGTCCAATTTGAGAGAAATACAAGAAATGCAATAGAGAATGGATATATAACCAAACATTAACTTCAGGCCATTTCAAGAACACCAACTCCTTTTATTGTTAGAGACAGAAACTCTTCCCTTGGAACTTTCAGGACAACCCAGCCCAGATCCCAAAGAGCCACCACAAGACTGTTTGCAGGCTGAAGTCTTCTTTTGGTGTGAATCCACTGGCACTTGATCTATTTGTTCACAAGACTCTTTTCCAGTTTCCCTGTTAGGCCTATGAAGGGCATTTGAGAGAAGTGTTTGTACTGGCGCTGTTGAAACGCAACGTATCATGAACATGAGTGGAATTGTACCACACTCTTTATTCTAATGATTTTTCATGATGACAGATGGCTCCATAACCTTATGCCTCAGCCCAAGTGCAAATTACTTTGAAAGGCGGTATTGACATGCTCATGGACACGGCACAAATGCTCCTTCAGACTCACAATAATATTTACAGGCATATTAAACCACATAAATATAAATATAATGAGAGAGTAATGCATATTTCAGGAATTTAATATTCACTGCAAATGAATTAATGATTTCACCTTTTGTCCTATAATGTTTCAAACCTCTGTCTAAGTTCTGGCATCACACTATCATTTCAAATTAACTGTAATTTTCCACTGCTATGGTTGCTATGAATGAGAGAGCATCTAAAGAAATTACAAATGTGCTGACACATTCACAAAAAAAGCCCAACCAAACCAACAAACCCAACCAAATGTTTTCTCATATGAAAAATGCTATATTTGTATTCCATTTTGCACATTATTTAATTTCCAGTGATAGGGCTTAATCCTAGTGTGTTTTCAGCACTGAAAATTTCTAAGAATAAACAACCTGAAATAGAGAATTAGTGTATTTCTGAGGATAGCAAAGTACAGCCCAGCAGAACGATTACATCACAATGGGACAATGTATTAAAAAAAAAAAAAACAAACCAAAAAAACTCAACTAAAAAATAGTGCTTAAAACGGAATATAGCTCTTCAGATAATTAAAGTGCTTTAGACCACTAGCCAATTGATTTTCTCCTTGTAAAGGTAGTTCAATTGAAATGTTCAGAATAAATCATGTGTTAAAATTATCTTCTAAAGTAAGAGCTGAGTGCATATTGATTAATAATTATTTGCACTAACGGACTGAACTAAAGAAATACCATCAATTACTTCAAAAAACTCTAAGATCAATCATGATGGAATCAACTGTTGAAGGATTCACTACACTTTTCCCTATATTTCGGAAGTGTTCATTGAATGACTTTCTAGACATACCTTGGTTTCCTGTTTCTAGAGCTACGGAAATGTGTTTTAAATGCCAATTATCAATTATCGGTGTTTCAACTGCATAATACAGCTCTCACCCTTCAGTTACAGGGGAATTCTGCAAGAAGAGCAAACATTTTCCACATCAAGTATGAGGCATGAGGGGGCACTTTCACCAGGGAAGTTTAGTTAATATTTCATACTTATGTTCCCACAGCAAAGGAAATGCAAACAGCCTAAATTAATGACCAAGAAAAGATGATTTACACAGAGCTCTCATCCAAAGATGGGGGATACTCAATATAAATTAACTCTGTTTTATACACTAATGAGTCCTACTCACTGAATTTGGCCAGACAGCACAATAAAACTCCAATAATTCTCTAAAAATTGCAATTTCGTTTGCCTCATTATAAATAGCATGGAGATCGTTAATCCCTTACAGCACCACGGGCATTTCTCAAGACTGGTATCTTACTGAAAATCAAGCAAAATTTTCCTTTCTCAGGCTGCATAGCACCATTAGAGTCAGGTGGGGAGTCTGCTGGCTGTGGTGCCAGGTTTTAAGCAGGTTTGAATGAAAAAGAAAATTTTCTGTGGTTCTGGTTTTCCAGGTTAATTTTCCACTAGGTTTCAGGTTTATCCACTGCAGAAGTGTTAACAAGAAAGGTAGACAAAAACAGGTCATGAAAGCTGGTGGAACTTAGTCTACACTTGGGTGGAAAATGTTCAAAATTGCAGTGCTGACCTTTTAATTATTTCCTAGTTTCTTGTTTGCTTCTTTGTTTTTCGGTTAAGTTGGCTGACACAGGACTAACTCCCATATACTAATAGGTGACAAAATTTTGTTACTCAAAGGTAACAAAATTTCGTGCACTTCCTCTGTAATGTACAAAACCACATTTGTGACCTGAAACAATAACATTTTTAGCTGAAATATTTAAGTTAAAACGTTCTTTACATAAATGAGATGCACAGCTCTGTCTGAACATCTTAATTTTATGCATTTTTATACTTCTAAGCAACTTAGTAGTGAGGACTGCTTATTTGCATTCATTTACATACAATTTGCACAAAAAGCTGAAAAAGGCTAGTAAGGAAATCCATCATTTTGACTTTAAATGAAAATATTATTTCTGTAAAAAACATGTTGAATATTTACTTTATTTTACTTATGACATTGCTTTTAATATCTTCATAAATACCAAATGGCACTTCTCAGAAATGGTGACATTTTTTTACCTAGTAGGTTTAAGAAAGTAATCCAGCAACATTTTTGATGTAGAGAGTTGCAAAATGCAAACTTTTTCTCCACCTAAGTGAATTTAATTTCCTAGCAAGTTGAATAACCATTCTGATATATTCTCGGTGTTCTCTGAATTTTTATTCTACTAATTTTCTAAGCTCCAATCTTTGCCAGGTTCAGGAGGGGAAAAGTACAGATTCCCTTATGAAAAACTGGTGTAACATGCATGTACAAATTTACATGTTTTTAAGCCCTGTGCTGTCTGTGGATTATGTCGTAGATGATGTTAAAATGTGTTCAAATAAATTCTCATGTAATTTCACATCTACATTCAGCATCTTTTCTTAGTCTTGTAAAGATATGATTTTCATATGCAGCCACAGTCCTAATGGCTGCCAGCTGTACCCCTAATCAGCTGGTACTAAATCATATATGTTCTCAGAATTAAGATGGCCAATGGCTTCTCATTCCTTAGAGATTTCTCACAGTTTAACTATTTTAGTTTTTTTCTTCATCACATTCAACCTGTGTCTCTTTACATCCCCATGCCTTTGCAACACACAAGTAAAATCAGGAACTGCAGAAAAGGCAAAGGAAGATAAAACCATGGAGCAGATGCTGTCCTACAGCTGAGCTTTCTAAGGCAGCACATTAGGAAATTCTGCAGTGCAGAAGTGGTCTCTGGAAATAATCACGGGTCAGATTTGCTAAACACCCTACTGCCAGCCCCTGTGACACTTTTATCGGCTTTCAGCACACCCCTGGTGCCAGTAACTCACAGTGCAGCATCAGGGGGAACTCAGCCCTGAAGGGCCCCAACTCAGCTCGAGTGAAGGCAGCAGAAGTGTGTGCTTGGCACATCCTCCAGTGCCCCCATTCCTGGGGCAGCCAGGCAAGGGAGAGACCCTCGAGGCAATGCTGAAACCTCTGCGGGGGGACTTGGGGCGCTGCAGCTCTGCAGGGCAAGGGAAATGGAGGCAAAACCCAGGGTTACTGTGGGCACAGCCCAACATCCTAAAAGCAGGGCTGCCTCAAGCTAACAGGAAAAGGGAAGATACTCTCTGCTTCAACTAAACCCAAACACACGAGTGCTAGGAAAAAAAATGTGTGTTTTCAGGCTCTCATGAGCATTGTTCAGGATTCCTCCCACTCTTTTTTCCTTATATGTGTGCTTTTCTATATTTCATCCAAGTTCCTGGGTGATTCAAAAAATGCATTTCTTAAGTTTGATTTACATGATTTCAACGGCTAAATATTTTTTAAAATAACTTTGTGCTGATTTCCATCAGGTCAGTAACACATTGTTTTTTATTACATTGCCTTTATAACACAATGTTCTGGAAGATTTTAGACTTTGAAACTCACAAGTCTCTACTATATACTTCTAATGTGGTTGAAATGTGAAAAAAAAAAGATTTTACTCGTGCAAATTAAAAGATGGCACAAGTATATTAATTTTCATAATCAGATTAAAGCATTGTAATAAAACTTTCAGTGACTCAAGGGAAAGATTGCTTGAGACAGCAAAGTGTAATTAAGCAAAACTAGCAAATCTGTATCGTTAAAGAAAATGTTAAAGGTAATTTGAGTCTAGGGATCAGCACTTCAAACCTTCCCTAACCCTATCCTTAACCCACAATGTAACTTTGTGGTGTAAGCACTTTTCGTCAACAGCAGCCCAGAGGCCTCATGAAATTAATTAAGTATCCTATCTCTTTACAAAGGAAACAAACCCGTCCATGCTGTTCACATTTCTGGCATGATCGGCATTCGTTACTGAATTCACCGGCATCAGCAGCTGGGGAGCACAGGACTGAGCTCTCTTTCACTCCTTTTGTCTTCTCTTACCACTTTTAGATTCACACATTAATTGTGGCAGTGTACAGGTGTCGGTCTTATAAGGCAGGTATGTCCCTTACTGCAAAATTTATTATTCTGATGGTTCTTAGCACAAGAAAGAAAAAGCCTCCTGAAGTGCTAAAAGAAATCCTTTGTCCTTAAAGTCTTTATACTCTCCCTTAAAAAAAACCCAAACCATGTGAGTCACAAGTGGGAGGACTGCAAGGAGGCAAGGATGCATTTGCTTTGCCATCATGTAGCAGCTGTCAACTCTTCCATGCCAATGACAGACGTGAAACTGCATGAGAATTTGGAAATCCGATATGGCACAAAACAAAGAGATGCCAGGAAAAGGTTAGTCCGGGCTTCCATGCTGATGCAGCCTCCACAAGCAACTGAGTGGACCCATGTGCTCTGTCACTACATGGAAACTAATGGCAAGATGGCAAAGAGGTCTGTGGCATCGCCAGAGCTGGGGTTCTCAGCTTCAGGGCAGATGCTCCAGGCAACCTCCCAGAGATCTGTGGCAGTTGTGCCAATTATCCCATGGATCCACGAGCTCTACACATTTATCAAACCACATCAGCAGCCCAACACAAAGACAAGACACCAAAAGCCCCACAGAAGCCTTATTATTCACCCAGCAGTCATATGAGCACTGGCCCTTTGACAGGGCCATCATCATTCTCACTCTAGAGAATGGGGTCCTGAGGCCCTAACTTGGTTTGTTTTATAAATAGAAGATTAATTTCCCCCTGCTTGACCGTGAGATGCAGGTTTTAAAAGCAGCTGAAGACTCTAAAAGCCCCAGAAGAAAGTTACTGAGCATAGCTCAACCATTCACTGTCACTGTTGTTTTACTATCTTGTAAATAAACTGTATGTTTTTACATTCCCTAAATTAATATGAAATATATTACCAAAAAGTTGCAATGGTCTCGGATTTTACAAGGTTCACTTTTGCCTTAGGAGAAGTTGGTCAGTGGTTTTAAAGTGAGACTTTACAATGGAATAACCAATGGCATTTAGCGTATGGATAAATGATTTTTGACAACTTGTTTACACTCCTGCAGAACCACAACAGAATCCCAGACCTCTGTAATCATCAATACCTTATTTATGTAGGACAATGGTGATTGACACTTGTATGATTGACAGTGCACACATCAGTGAGAACAACTGCAGTGCCAAAACACACACATTTAAGGATATTTGCTCTTAACAGACATTTACCATTGGTAAAAAAATGCTGGCCAGAAGCCATTAACCTACACCTCTGAAATGCTGCTCTTGGATCTTGTCTTCAATTTGAATATGCTCTAGCCAAAACAGGAGGAGTTTCAATTTAATATTTTATGTCCAGTGGTGAAGCAAATACTTTAAATGTCATGCCAGCAATTAAAATGTGTCTAGATTTTTTGGCTACTCTGGTAGTTGAACTTAGGACCTTCGCAGTGAGTCACCACAGTCACACCATTACTGAGATATTATATTCTGCAAGTACAAAGATGGGAAATTTTCCAGATTGTCTGCCAAGATTCACTGCACCTAGGATACAGCAAGTGTCATAAATAGAATTTGCCACAGCAAGCCTTGCAATAACTGCCAGAGAAACGCAACAGACCTCCTGCAGTCTGATTTAACATAAACAAGCCAAGACATGGAAAAAGTAAAAACACTGCCCTGCAGTCACTGCTTAATAGCTTTTCCAATTGAGCACGGAGAGGTCTGACGTACTGAGAATGTCTGTCTATCCCGCGCTCGCCTCTTCCTTATGCGCTGCAGCTTCTGCCACCTCACAGGGAACCTTCCATTCCTACTTGGAAGATGGCAAATTTATGTTCAGAAAGAGCTGAATTTAGAGTCTGCTGCGCCTGTATATGTGAATATTTGCTTTTACTGCTTCTCCGCCCTGAAACAGCAAAACAAACCCCATGCATGTTAAAACATATGGCTTGGGAGCGGAATCAGTAAATGCAAAGTGCCTTTATTTCCTCATTGAGTCTCACTTTATAGCTGCTTGTGCAATCCAGATCACACATCTTCCTGAGAACATTTTACAAAAATAAGTTTTCCTCATGAAAACACAAGAACCCCGAAGTTTTCTTATAGCCTATTACATTTTTACTCATAGAATGTTATTTAACTTTTATTCCTAAAATTAATTACCTACAAATAAAAGATTTTTCCATTCTTTCATAATACATGGCTCGAAAAACTACTCCTCCTCCCATAGGACATTTTTTAAAGATTAAAATGTTAAAACACACTTAAGAGAACAAATTAGTAAACAAGTACTTCAATTGTTATCACCATATTGTAACAAACCTTACCAAGGGTATTACTTGCAAGCATTGTGACTGAATAATAAACTAAATATAATTCTACTTGTAATTTCTACATAATAAGCTTTAGACTGGAGTTATGTTATGTTCCAGAGTATTGGAGGAGTCAATAGAAGAAAGGAATAAAGAAATTATATCTTTAACAACTGCATTAAAAAGGTAACACTACCTTTAAAACAAAACATTGGTCAATTAGTTGGAAAGGGCAAACCCTTATTTTTCTTCCTCTTCATCTTGCTACAAAGAAACACCATCCTGGGAAAGGTCACGGTGCATTATGGAGAAATTAGGGAAATAGATTGCTGTGAACTTAGTGCTACTCTTCTGTGCAAAGTGCAAAACCCTGCAGTTATAAAAACAGTCTAGAGATAATGGCTTATCAATGAAGAAGTAAGATTGTAAATGACTCCATCATGAGAGCTTCAGGCACAAAGCTAGCATGAACAAGACTGTCAGATGTGCAATTCTTCCATGTCCTTAGAACAGGACAAACTCTGAAGAAACAATTCAGTTTCAAATGGAAGAAAAATCACTAAAAATTATTTTGATAAAACTTAAAAGTTGTAGGATGTCCTAAATACAG
Organism: Notiomystis cincta; assembly: GCA_013398075.1. Taxonomy (NCBI): domain Eukaryota; kingdom Metazoa; phylum Chordata; class Aves; order Passeriformes; family Notiomystidae; genus Notiomystis; species Notiomystis cincta. The sequence goes on along the minus strand of VZRX01021899.1, from coordinate 64,186 downwards.
ATTTTAAATCATATTGATTAAATAATTTTTTTTTTATACTATGAAAATGGCACTGGATTTGAAGTCTTACATACAATGAAATAGGATATGAGAAGAAATAAAAAGGTTTTAGTTAATTTTAAAGCTCTGGTCACATGAAACCAATGAGAAGAAAATGTAAATAATTTCAGGAGTGTTTCTTTTTATTATTTAGGGAATTATAAATTCATTTTCAAATGAATTTCATAAAATCCAGTGATTTACTAAAACACTGTTTGCCTTTTTACAATACATTATTTTGAATGTTGAGAGCCCTGATACCATTTGGCAGTTTGTCATCTGGAAAACCTGAAAAAGATTTAATTTCCTTCATACTTAGCTAGGAAAATAATAATTTTTTGTGATTTTTTCCCTTACTATTATATTGGAATGATACCAATGTATCACTAGTACCATGAAAAGAGAAAATGCACCCACTCCATGGCACAAGTGAGTTATTTATCCCACTACTACAGGTACCTCACATACAGCTGAAGACTCTGTGGCTTCTGGAACTTACCCCGACACAGGAGAACTCAGAAACTATGAAAAATATGTGACATAAAACTGTGGTCTGTAAGGCTGAACTGGAAATATTCTGCTGATATGCAATTGGGTGACAGCTCATCTGACAGCATCTGCAGAACCATTTCTATCCTTTTCTAATTTGCCTGGATTTTACACTGCTTTCTGCTGGCTTTTAGTGGCTTAATATGTCTTTATTCTGTAAGAGTTCATTTTGTAATATCAACACCATCAAAGAGACACAACTGCAGAGCTATAGCAAGGTCTGTAGTCATCTATGTCTGTGCAAGTCAACAATCAAAAGATTTATTTTGTCCAAATCTCCTTATTCTGAGCCTGCTTTTCAATCAAAGCAGGAAACAAATGCAACTGTTCTTCATGTAACATGAGTTCACTTTCAGTGGGAATCCAGCATTTGTTTTTCTGATTTTTTTTTTGTGGAAAACAAGCTGAACTACAATCAGTGGCAGTCTGTGATAAAGCTGTGTTGGACCTTAAAAAAATACAGGCTTTTGATGTCTTCAGACACTGATTTGTGTCACTCCACATCACTTTCCTATAGTACCTTGTTACTATATGGCTATGCCAGACAATGTACAGATGTGCTAAAGAGTGTTCATAGTTAAATATATATATGCTACAACCAGTTCACTTCCAACACAATTTTAGCAGCCAAAAAGAGTAGCTGCAATGGGTATTATTCATTTGTTCTTTATTTTAATTCACAGGGTATCAGCTTATCTACTTTTAAGCTATTACTTTCATGTTTTTCTAGGCTAAAAATGTTAGAGCTCTTTCTTTACACCTAGAAGCAACTCTGGGGCAAGTCATCATGTTGTACACAGTAGGGCAAGCTGAGCCTCTCAAGCAATCAGCAGCACTGGCCCCCTGCACCAGGTGCTGATTTCCCCTGTAACAATGGGCACAATTAAGTCAAAGCCAACCCGATTAACTCTGCTCCAGGCTAACCCCTGCATGCTCACTGGTTCCCTTGATTAACTGCACAGGACTGAGGGACAGGAAGGTGTCAGGAAAACCCCTGAAGAATTAGCAAGCCTGCAAGGAGACTCTGCAGGAGGGAGAAGGTGCGAGAAAGAAAGAGCAGAGAGGTGGCAGTTTAAAACACTTATTAAAAGAGTTAACAAAATAAAAGGATGTAATTTAAATCACTAAATGACAGAAACCTATTGTGATGAAGCAGTGCAGTGTCTGAAAGTGGATACTCCCCATAAAGATCACACATGTACCTGCACAATAGCATTAGATGAGGACGGAATTATAAACCTCAGTGACATTGGACTTTTTGGGTTCAGCCTCCTTGCAATAATTGGAGTAGGTTTTGTATTGATAGTTATAATCTTCAGCAATATAAAGTATTTATTAGTGCCCACCTGCTGGTAGTACTTCAGTGCCCCTTATGCACTGCCAACAAGAACATCAATCAGCAACTCATTAAAATGAAACTCAAAAATATGCCAGTGAAATGCTAAAACATACTTGAAATATGTTCTGTTAGCTTTCCCATATTCCTATATTCATTTATAGCATCAAGGTAGGAGCCAATATACAGAAGCTCAGATGTTGTTGTAATTTTAGCATAGGGCAATGTTAATTATAGCATGTCAAGATATTTAAAAATTAATAAAAGGAGACAATTCCAATTTTTTGTCACATACCAGTTAGAACTACTTCAGTTCATCACAGCTGACTGCTGTATCGTTTTGGACTTTTATAGCATTGTGCTCTGTGTGGAAGGAGTGCCCTCCCCCACCTTAATGGCAGTAGACTGCTGGGAGATTGTTCAAAGATAAAAATATGTACCACCAAGTCCCTAAAATGTCATGATAAATGAACTCAAATGTCACTATTAAAATATTTCCTTTCATCAGTTTCACAGCACAGATCTCCCATCACAATGCCAGAACTGACACAACTTTGCTCATACTTCTATGGGAATACTGAATTTCTTTTTGAAGGTTGATTTTAAGACAATGGAAATGTGTGTGGCATAAAACTGAGATAGCCACCTGTAAAGGGACTTAAAAGGTGCCCCCTGGAGAAAACCTCTTCTGCATGACCCTCTTCCAGAGGAAAAAAAATCCCAGTTGAGTTAATCACAGGCAGACCCCTGAAACAATTCTCTACAGGCTTCTTTAAATGTGAAAAGCATTATTTTGCTTTTAACTGATTCTGTTAACAGTCTCTGAGAAAGAGAAAAAAGTCACACGGCATAAGAGAGAACTGCTTACGAAGAAAACAGAAGACCAAATGAGAAATTCAAGGGCACCAGACTTCTTTCCTTTTTGCCACTGTTATTCAATGCTGTGCTCCCAGATAGCAAGGAAGAAAAAATAAAAGGAAAGAATACCTTTAATGCAATACCAGAATCAATATGAGCATGAAAATTTTGTTAGTTTATTACGGGTATTTTCTGTAACATTTCATGCCTTTCTCCCTCCCGTCTAAGTATTTTCTATTCAAATATCCAGGTGATGCTCTGGAACTTTTAACAAAGGGCTGGTAGGAAGTGAAGGCTAACGAACAATGCGTGTTTATAATGAGAACCAAACTGCTACCTGCAGAGAATAATACAGGATGATCTCTCTTTGGAGAGGGGGAAAAAATCAACAACATAAATGGAACGCTGTCAAATTTATAAGCAGCAATTTAGACAGCAAATATGTTGCTTGGGTTTCAGCAGTCTTAAACACTGTGAGCGGCTTAACCTTATCTCCCAGTGCCACTGCCTTCCTGGAGTAATTGATGCTCGGAGTCCCCAATTTCACATAAACCAGGCCACTGTGTTATTGTATACAGCAATCTAACTGCTAGCAGAGACAGGAAACGGCGCTGAACCCAGATCAATAGACATGTCAACAGTAAGCTGCTTAATCTAATTCTGCCTATCTCATCTTGGAGCACAGAGTTTGCAATTTTACTGCTAGGTCCCTCTGGCAGGAAATGGTTTGGAAAGTTTAGTCTTAAGAAGTTTAAGCGATATGCTTATCCTTCAGGCTCTTGAATGTTTATTCAGCAGAATAGCTGCTTTAAATGTTTTATAAATGGTAGCAATGTAAACAAGGCACTCCTGAATTCCTTCCCATATGAAAGCCATAACGGTGATTTCCTCACAGTGGACAGGGAGCTTAACACGACAGCCAATTACACTTAAAGGTAAATTGCATTTGTACAGATGGACCAAACTCAAATAAATTTTGGTGATCAGAATAATTTTTCCCAACAAGCCCTCCTTCACTCTGATGATGTTCCCACATGGAAACACTTCTTTTTTAGCAATTATGTTGCTTCCTCCTCCTTCACAGCATTTTCAATGATCTCCCTGCAAAAATATAGACATACATATAGATAGAATTCACAGTTCACTGGTGCCTGTTCCATGTCCCAGAACACTCAGAGTTTTCAATTTCAGCTGAACTATGACAAAGTCATGGTGCATCCCCAGGGCTTTTCTGATGCCCACAATTCAAGGGGCCGTGGCCACTGCCAACAGAGGGGAAATTTAAGCTCCTGGTTAACTTTGGAATCACAGTTGATGTTTTCCAACCATGACAGACCTTTAAACCACTTTGACAATCTATTTGTCATTGGAAAACAAATGCAAACTTGTTTAGAGGGGAAAGATGGTGTTTCACTCAAGGTGCTGGAGAGGGAATTAAACGATACAGGTTCTTTCCTCAACTCTGCTACAAAGTGCCAGTGTGATTGTGCCAGCCAGTTTTTAAGTGCTTCAACTCCCCATCCATAAAATAAAACTTTCCCAACTGCACTGAAGTGCTGAGATACTTGAAGCATTAGTGTCCATGAGGTGTTCAGACACCACAGTGCTGAGCATTACAGAAAAGTCAATAAATGAACTCCATAAATAAAATGTTACAAAAGCCCACACGAGTCTTTCAGCTTGAAATCATGGGACTGCTCCCATGAGTTAGTGCCTTGGAAATAAATTTAGCAATGATTCCAGGAACAATACAGCTGGGCTAAGATTAAGAAATAGCAAAGAAACAATTATTATTTAGATACTTGTACATTACTTACAAAAAAGCTGTTTACAACTGGAAGTCTTACAACACACTGCATACCTCAGATGAGGAAATGAAGGTCTCTCGAGTAAAATTTTAAAAAATCAACTCAGTATCTGTAGGCTTATTTGTGAACTAAACTCTCTTGAACAAAGACTTAAATGGAAGGAGTTTGAATAGGTGGCCTAAAATCTCTTAAAACCTGCCTTCTTTCAGTTTATATGAGTTTTGCTCTTTTGCTCTAAAAGCTTAAATGACAGAATATTATTCCAAAGATTAACAGCATACCATGAATAATCAAAGGCAAAGTTGAAGAGATCCTTTTGTCAACAATTCATGGACTCAACAACAGCCTTATCTAATAAGGACCAATTTATTAAAAATAATAAAAATCAGGAGACAGACTATCCATGAATACAAAACCCAGTAATTTAGTTCAATTAGTTCACTTCAAATAGAAACTTATGGCGTGCTAGTCTATTTTGGTTTCAGACTTATCCCACCCCCAGACCACATTTTCAAAGCTATAGTATATTCCAAATGCTAATTAACTACCATTCCATTTAAACTCATGAATATCCCTACAAATCTGACAGTGTGGAGGTTTTACATGGAGGTAAGACTAAGAAATTACATTCTCATTAAAATGCAAACAAATCAGAAAGCCCTTTCTTTAATCCCTAATACACCATTACCTGTCTCAGCAGAGACCATCATACCCCAGAGCAGCTAAGAACAGGAACAGGAGTGACCCACTCAGGGAGATCTTCATTTGTGGATTTCTCAGTGTCTGTAATTTCAACCTTGTTCTAATGATGTCTTTTCTTTCTCTAGACTGAACTGTGGATTTTCATCCCTCATTGTTCACTCAACTTCTCATAAAAAGAATGCCAATGCAGTGGTAAACAGGAATTAGTCAATTAACAATGCCACAAGATGGAAATAATCTATTTTACCAGCTCATATATTTAAAAAAAAGTAACCTGACTCTTTGCAATCATCGGTTTTGGGAACAGTGAAAATGATATAATCATCACTATTTTCCACATTTACATGACGCATCTCAATGCAAATGAGGATGTAATCTCTGTGGGGAGAGGACTCCGTTTTCACATGCATTTGTTTTATACCTACAAGTGAAGTCCCTGATCATTTCTGCAATGCAAATAAATGATTATTCTCTCTGACCTGTAAGAAAAAAGTATACAGGGAGCTTAGAATCCTTCCAACTCTAACATAAAATTGCAAAACAAAAGTATGCACAGAATCTTGCTGTCAAATGGCAACAAGTCTACTTGACAAAAAAGGAGAGCATATCTCACAGTTTTGAGTGGAATAATTAATGTTAAAGGGTTTTAAAGGCTTGGTTTTATGAGGGGAAAGTGCACAGAAGATAGATAAATGGGTATTTAAGGCTTTCTGTATAAAAAAACTATGGAGAACCTTATAATTAAATAATAATTAAAGTATTATCGTGGTGCCATATTTGGTACATGTAAACAAAAAATACTCCATAATTCATGACACAGCCCAGGTATCTGGACATTTAAGTGTTGGACCATTTTCATTAAAATTAGACTAGGTCATAGCAGGTCCTGAAGTTTGTGTTCCTCACCCCGAATCTCAGGAATTCAATTTTTAACTTAGAAACATTTCCAACAGTGTTGTACAAACTGCCTAATACCGTGAAGACAGAGAGTTACAAAGATGGTTTCAAAGTATTGTGCCAAGAATTGAAATACATGTAGCACATTTGCGGCAAAATTTGAAATGTACATGTTCAAAAGATGGAGGCACAACTGTTCAGCTGAGAAGTTATGTATACAAACGCCACATGAATTTTTATGATGTCCTGATCCTTCGTAACAGAAACCAAAACTACACTCCTTTTTTAAAACTCCCACAAAACCAACATGAAGATGTCACTTTTTATGTTACCCTGGCTTATATGAGAACAGATAGAGATTTAGACCCTGCAGGTGAGTAGGCAAGAAACCCGAACATGGGTGCTTACCAGTTTCTTGAAAGTATGTGAGGCTTTGAATTGGTATCTAATTCCCTCTGAGATCATCAACATTTAGGTGCCTAACCTGCTAAAGCACTTCTGAAAACCCTACTGCTGCTTAAAATCCTGCTTTGGCTGGTCTGTACTCACAAGACATCTACATTTCCACAGCCACCATCACCATTAGTTATGACTTTTCTGGCCCTGGTGAAAAGGCAGGCAGTCCTTCCAAAAGGACTAAGTCAAATTGATGGGTAGTTGTCTTTCTGACCCTTTTGTTTAACAAATGTATTGGTTGCTTTCTATCCAGACTTAGATAAATGAGTAAAAAATTAAAAGAAACATTTTTATGATTCACTGCAGTAGCTTGCTTTTTGTGCTCTTCTCTTTTCTGATACAAGGTTAAAAGTGACTGGCAAACCTTTTAAGGTTATTGAAACTAAATTATTAACGCTGTGTTTCACCTTCCTTTTGTCCTCTTCATGGCATTCTCCGTGATTGCTTACTGCTACTCCACTCCTACAAGTTGTAAATCAAATGAAAAGCCTTTAAAGTACAAAACCATCTGATTAAAATTTTCATCCACAAGGGAACCACAGATATGACAAGAAGCCACATTATGCAGTTTTTACATTTAAAACATCTGACAGTCTTTTTTTTTCATGTGTGCGAAAATTGAGCGCTTTCATCTTTGTAAGCAACAAAAAGGATGATTCTCACTCATAAAACCCATTTGCAACCTTCAAAACATCTTTGATATTCTTCTCCATTGCATAACTGCATTTGGTGCAGTATATGCAGGCATAAAGTGACACATGGCTAGTCTGGTCACATTTGAACTCCTCCCAGCTCTCACCTGCACAGTTCACAGGACTGCTGAGATTACCCATCCAACTCAACACCAGATCATCCACAGAGAGCCCACACTCCATGGGCAGGTGGAAACATAAAGGAAGACATGGGTCTAATAAAAACCTATAGTGAATACTTCTGAGGGAAAAGACATACCTTTAAGGAATGAACTCTGTCTAGAAGGAAGTAAAATCTAATTTACATTTTAGTGAGGTTTCTAATGCAATTCCTATCTTAGATAAGATATGGGTTTATTTGACAGCACACTTCTGAAAAGTTGGCAAACAACAACTTTCTTAATGCTTCTTTTCAGCAGCAGAGTATAGGACTATCCATCACCAAGTTTTCAAGATCTGAGCTCCTGATACTCCAAAAGAGAATAAACCAAGCAAATTTCTGCATTTCAGTTTTCACTGGATTTTGTAGCTGCTACACATTTATGGTCTGCTAGGCTGGCACACAGTTACTGCACATATGCCACAGCAGTAAGAGGTTTGTTTGTCCAGCAGTGGAATCCCTGCACTGGAGTTAAAACATCAGCCTGAACCAAGAACTGGCCTTGAAGAAAGCCTATGGTGCTAACAAGACACTATTTAATATCTGATAACGTATCAATGTCTGATAACATATTCATTATGGAGATATGAAGTTTCAGGGAAGCACTGAGCTCTCATTAAATAGCAGCACCGTCTGCTGGGCCAGCTCCTCATTTATTTCATTGACACACTATTTAAATGCTACTGCATGAACAAGGTGTCCTGTAAGCCAGTTGTTACAGGTCCAAACAGAGTATTTGGCACAGTATATTGAGGGTCAAAAGCACAGAAATGCTCCTTCCTAATCCCAAGGCGTGCAATGAGTGAATTGCTTTTCCAGGGAACAGAGTCAGTGACAGGGCATTGAGGGCTGTCAGAAAAGGATGCTGACCAGGAAAACCTTAATGTGTGGCAAATTTCAGCAAAGTATCCCAAGAGCTCCAGGAGAATCACTGAAATGACCACCTGAGATAGCATATTTGGGTCAATAATGCTAATCAACAGAGATTTCCTCATGAGGAGAGGGTCTCAAAGATGTTTGTTCCCATTTGTTTAGGATGTAAGATACCAGTTCCATTTAGTGTTTCATACAGAAGGAAAGCACCATCTCAGCAGGAGTGGAAAGCACTGATGGCAAACTTTGCATGGGAAAGCATAGGGTGCTGAGATGGGCAGAGGGAACTACTCTGGGAGCAGTGGCTAAAGACAGTGACTGGGTCTCTGAGCCAGAAGACAGCAAAGTGTGGGTATTTGTGCTTTATTTGATCTGGCACTCTCACTTTTCCCTACAGATTAAAATCTGTATTGCCATTTCCTACTGGCAAGATTTTCTCATGGAAACCTGAGCAAGCTGCATACGGAATGAAGGAGCTCTCAGGGCTTGTATTTATCGAACAACTTGTTTTCTCAGATGTCAGGTTTTCTTCCTCCCCCCCCACCTTTTTCTTCCTGCCTTTGTTTTGGTGTTCAGACACCTAGACTCTCACAATCAATCACAGCAAACTAGCTCCCATAAACTTGCTTAGAGGAAAACAATTTCTTCCTCAGGCTTCCAACCCATTCCCTAGAAACCGGCTGTTTCTCTAAATATACAAGGCAACAGCACCTGAAAAACTGAGTATGACATTACATGACAGGAGAAATCATTTCAGCTCTGCCAACCCGTGGCTTTGTAAAATTGGGATTCATGTAATAAAAGATATAGTTTAAACAATTTGGAGATCCATTTATACAATATACATTAAAAGAGTCACCAGCCAGAATAAAAAAAAAGGCAAGGGCATAAACAGCTGGGCATCCTCAGCAAGACCTCATACACTTCAGGGAAAAATTCATAGTCTCTTCTTCTGTCCCAGGGAATTTTTTTGTTCTACAATGGCACAGTTGCGACAAAGGAAGAAATGAGGCACAAAAAGGTGAAAAACAAATTCCCATCTTTCATTTGCTAAATGCTGCTGTACCCACTCTGGTGTCAGATGATGAGCTTGGCTCCCCTTTGTTTCAGCAGCCACCGCAACACATTGTGCAAGGCCTCCAGCTGAGTCAGCGCTCGCTCGCTGTGCTCCGCGCACACAGATGGGAGTAGGCACAGAAATGTCAAGATACTTGGATTAGCTCGGCTTTGGTCACGCACAGAAGCGGAGCTCAGGGCACCGAACAATCCTAAATTAAACATGAAGCCTCCTCCCCAGTCCAGGCACCCCGTTTTTCAGGCATTAATCATTAAGGAACTTCCAAGCTGGTAGGTCTTGCTGTGGGTTTAAATGCTTACTTTCATAGCTCTACATGCTGGCAATCATGGTACCTTGCCCTGGCAATGAGAAAAAGCCATCACATAAAATTGTGCTATGACGTTTTAAGTTCTTAAATCCCTTGGAATGCATGCATGTAGTTAACTTTTACTGTTATTGTTGCCAATCCCCTTGAGGGAAAAGCAAGCTTCCTATTCCCCTCATTCTATGTATGGCATCTTTTTTGTCTGACATATTTCAGTAATTGGGCATGTTTATTCCTCAGCTAGTTCTAACACAACCAGTAGAGGCTGCATTTTGAATCTATGAGAGCAAGCTGGCAAGTGCCATGGAAAAAAATTAACATTTCCAACAGTACGCAGCACATGGATGAATGTTACTCAGCCTGATGGGATGCGCAATTTTTAAATCTCATACAAATGTCTGTGTATTATTCCACCACTTCTCTCTGTGAACACTCTGGTTTTGGTTGAAGACTATTTCCAGTTCAGGCTCTTTTTCTTCAGTATTTTCTCCTGTCTTTTCTACCTGCTATAACATCCATTCCTGGCTCTCACTATCTTCAGGGACTTGTTTCACTGCCTTCCTTTCCATTTTCTTTGTACTAATTCTGTCCCCTGGTCTTCTCTCTGACTTAAGGCAAAAAGCAGGTCCAGTTCTTCCTCTACACACAATCTAAGGAAATATGAAGTACAAATGGGTAAGATTTTGCCAATTTCACCTTTTGAACAGAGATAAAACAAAAGCCTTTTGCACGGTACTTCTGTTCGTCAATGCCAAACCACAGATCAACTACAAAAGCAGGCTTTCTCAACCAGGTGTTAAAAAAGCAGTTCCACCCCAAATTCTCCTTTGCAAATTCCCAATTGATTATGAGGGTTGCATCATAGATTAAAGTTTCCACCATGCTTGGAGTGCTCAAACATGAAAAATGGCAGAAAGGGCAGTACTACCATGGCATCAGCAGATTTTTTTCTTCTTACCACTTTTAGTCCAAACCTTCAGGATCTACTTGCTCCTCAGCCAACTGTCACAGGCAAAGAACACATAGGAAACACTCAAACATGGAACAAAATAACTTAAGAGAGCTGCTACCATATTGCTGAACAGCAGTTCATTGTTCCCTCGCCTTGGATAGTTTTAGGCCTTTATTTTACTCAAAGATCTCTTACTTACCAATGCCCTGACCTTGGCATCTGTGCTACTCTCCTAAAGCTAATGTGATCTGCTCACACAAAGCAGACTATTGCCAAGGAGCATAAGCAGCCCTAGTGATGTCACGGAACTCATTAAAGATATAGTTGACTTCTTGCCCCTAGAAAACCTAATTATTAAATGTAACCTTAGCTGAAAACAGTAGTGGTTGTTGATAAGCAAAGTAAAACAAAAGGTGTTTTGTTCAAACATAAATATAGTACTTGACCAATAAATAGGAGCTCCTGCTTTATAACTGTGGCAAACTGTAGTTAACCATGAAATTCCTGAGATAATTGATATAAAAAAAGAACAGAGTATTCTGAAATACAATCACGTGCATAGTTTGAAACTCTAATTCCTAATGCAATTCATAACATTAACACCAGGTCTAGAAAACTTAGTGGTTCATTTTAATAAACAGCAAATGTTGCACATTCTCACTCTGAGGACCCATTAGGAAGCTAACCCTGATGTAAAACTGCTATAATCTATCTTCTGAGAATTATTTTAAAATTTACCTTTTATAGCAAATGTAAAACATAATAACTGTGTTGTAAATGTGACTGCTATATTTATTTGTTGCTATAGCTATGGATTGCAAATTTAGAAAGGAAAAATACACTTCAAATACTATCACAGACAATAAGAGCCTTATGCTTCTACACAATATTAAACATGCCACCTCCCACTGGTGATATATAAATCACAGTACTGTTAAATCAGCTTCTTTCTTTGAGAAAAGTTCTTGAAATTTCTTAGATTTTTTTGTAAGATTTAATGTTATTTTATCTATTTTTATCTATCAAAGGGCCAAAAACTATAGATGAATTAGGTGTCACTGCAGTCCATCCATAAAATTTACACAAACAACTAAATCAGAGAAACCAATATCCTTGAAATACAAATGACTAAAGGAACAGTTAAAAAAATGAGATTTTAAGTGAATATTCTCAAGGGTCAAGATAGTGTCTTAAGACTGGAATATGCCTAGAATATTTACAGATATCTTTCCCCCTCCTCTCTCTTTATAAAATGACTGCAAAACAATTCTCCCTGAACACTAACAGGCTACACTGAACAGAATGTACAGGTCTATCCACTGAAGCCACAAAAAATTTCAATGGGATTGGTGCAGCTTTGCAGATATTGTACTGTCCTACAAAATAAGCCAGAAGATACAGTCATCCTCAAAAAAATCAGGTGGTTCACATGCAGTTTAGTATGAAAAACTTTTCTTAGAATGAGAATGGATATTCCATTATTTGAGGCATTTGATTTTAAGCTGTTAAGTTACCCTGGTAATAATGCTATGGAGAACAAGGCTGCAAAGGCAAAATTCATCTGCCACAGAAACTAATACAATCCACTCAAATTTCCTTACAGGTATTGCAGCCTCATTATGTACAATTTTCTTTTCTCCTTGCTGCATGCTTCAGGATTTCATGAGAATTTTTTGCATGGGGTCTGTTCAACCTCCATGTAGAAGCTACCAGTTAAAGCATCACTCTAGGTTTGAAGACTATCTGCTGAAGGCATTGAGGAATCAGTGTGAAAATACGACTTCTCAGACCAAAATTATTCAAAAAAGAAAAGAATATTCATATACATCACATGTAAAATTTTAGCACACAGGAAAATAACACTAAAATATATGTGGATGGCTTTAAAAAACAGCAGTTAAAATACAAAGTAACCAGGGGGAGGTTGTTTTAAGGGAAGTAAAATCATATACACATATGTGAGCTCTAAAATGCCTTTTTCCTCTTTTTGTTTTTATTTTGGGGGTGTGTGTGAGAGAGGATATCTGACAGATGTCAAGGTCAAATCACACAGCCTTTAGAGCTAATACAAACTATTACAGCACTGTACATGTATGTGTCACAAAAAATGCATGTGATTTTAAACTCTTAACCACAGATTACAGGCTGGCTTCCTGTGACTTTTTAAACATATGGTCAGAAGTGAGGATGGAAGAAAGTATTTTTGTGTGATCTGTCATTGATCTGAGAATGTAATCTTTGTTTTATTTAAGTGTCACAGCTTGCTACAGTAATGAGCTGAATAGAATATTTTAAAGGGTTAAGGTTTTGAAATGAGCAGATTCAGGGAAGGGCACACTAACATCTTAAACACCTAACAAGTCAGTAAACACTGCACATACCTAAAGGCCTTACTGTTTAAGGTCTTTCTTAAAAAAAAAAAAAAAAGATATAAATCTCAAAGCACTAATTTTAATGTCAGATTTGGCATCATTGCTGTATAATTATCTAATGCCTAATATGTCCTTGAACGAACAAAATGCATCACATAATCACACCCCATAATTACAAAATACATATAATCCCTATTTATATACTCACATACTTCAGTATAAAATATGCTATTATAATCTTCTACTAAGTGAACTTTGCTAAAAATTGTAACTATCTGATATTTTTCCTTCCCTCTCATTCTAGCTTTAGTTCTGCTTCTGTCTCACCCTCACTACAAGAAGCAAGTGGTCAAAATTAGTTATTTGCTATACAGTTACACCCAACACATTGGGGCTTGAGCTACACGGAGCTTCCCCAATATCCATGTTAAATCACATATCAAACAGTAGCAAGGTCTAAGCAAAGGCATTCAAAAAAAGGCTCATTCAGGTCTCCCTGAGCATTCCATGAACACAGGGAAATGTATAACAGGATGTGAGGACCCAATGTGGTAAATTTACTGCTCAGTTTCTCAGCATCTTTTCCTCTCCAAAAGCTCTTCTTACCTGGAGTCAAGTACCCTCATAGACACAGCTGATACACTATGGCTGAGCTTCAAAATACAATGACACTGCATTCATTGCTGTGTTGCAGCATCCCACATAACACTCTGTCCACTACCATACAGTAAATGCATTTTATGTTTGCTTTTGCCAATGATACTGCAAGGCAGAGTGCAAACTAACTGAAATAGAAATTCAATTCTATAAGAAATTATTGCATTTTTTTTAAAAACTGTGTTTTTATAAACTGGATCATAACCTCCTAACTACAAAACTAAAGGATGCCATGAAAGAGACTAAGAGTTACTTAATCAATTCTATAGGCAGTGGTTTATGTTAATGCAAGGAATGTGCTTAATTTTTTCAACTACTAAAGATGAAAAAAAATCTGTCTAATCCTGTAAAATAAACGATTTTAAATGCCAAGACTCTGACCACTGAATTCTTGCCAAGTAACTTAATCTCACTGCTTTCAAATTAAAAATGGAATTTGAACTACTGCTGCTCTGCTCTAAACAATGTTGCTTGAAACAGAGGTGTAAAGGAATTAAGCAATTAAAATAAAAGAATTAAAATATGTCAGCTACATTCACCTAATACTGGTTTTGTGCATCTACACCATGGACACTGCCATTCCTGAGCAGAAGCCAGGGGTGAAACTAAAAACATCTGCTCTGCCTGAGCAACCCAGGTTCAGGTGTCCAAAATCTTCCTTTTGTATCTCCTCCCACTGGGGGTCACTGACTTTGCTCGGCCTGCCCTTCTTTGTCTGGAGTATCAATAACCTCTTCATCCTTCTCACAGCTTTCTTCTAGTCATTCTGTCATAGCTGATCCCCATATTTTCATTTTACTGCTATTGTGCTGTATTGGTTACTTCAAATATCAGAAGAAGATTCATGATTAATTACTACAGTATTTCTTCCCATGTAATTTTATTTTCTCTTTTCATGTCATCCACTTTCACAAATGCTAAAAACACAAAACGTTCACCTTGGATAAACACATGTCCATATGTATTAATCTTGGTGTAGCAATATTTGCACACTGTGCAGTCAACATTTTCCAAAGATGAGATCTCCTCTTAGGCACCAAAATCAAAATGCAGAAGACCTCAGATACATGTTTCAAAATCATGGATAATCATTGAAAATAAGACATACTGGATTATAGAAAATGGACGTCAGTCCAAATTTAAGTACCTAAACTGGAAAATATTGTTCTAAACTTGGGGTTCTTAAATTGAAATGTTGAAACAAGCCTTATAAGATGGCTATTTTGTCAATTACAGTAATGACAGAGAAAGAATCACAGAGTCACTGAACATTCTGAGTTGGAAAGGACCCACAAGGATCACTGAGTCCAACTCTTTAGTGAATGACCTGTACAGGAATCAAACCCACAACCTTGGTGTTATTGTCATCCTGCTTTAACCAACTGAGCTGATCACCCCTATCAAAATCCTATCAAAACCTTGCAAAACTCTACAGGATTTGACACACTCTGTATTTTACTAAAGGGTCAGCTATTAACATAACAAAGTCAGTAAAAATATCATGGAACTATGACAGAAAGAAGCCAGGTCTGACTCCTGACTGTGAAGCTCTTTATATCATTGTAGGTTTGAAGTGGGAAAGGCACAGCAGGACACGCATCTGCCTGAAGCTGCCAGTTGACAAAAAGGTACAGAATTATCTGTTTGTGTTCCTTCCATGGACACTTCTTCCCTCTCCCACATCCATGCTGATAAACTAACACCATTTTCACCTAACTCCAGCTCTGGTAATCACCAGGCACTTCATGAGACCAGTGACGCCTCAGGCTCAGCAGAAAACTATCCTGGGTAGAAAAGAGAGTTTTCTGTGCAGCCAGTGAGTGGATCTGGCTCAGCAAATGGTTCTGTGACTCCCAAACTGGCACTGGGAGGAGGTCAGACCATCAGACATGGAGGAAACTGGAAAGGCAACAAAACATTCCTTTTTTGGGTGGCTGTGAGACACCACAGCAGCCCAGTTGTTTACAGAAGCAGAGCACCAGAGCTCTGGGAAAGGGAACTGGCTCTGCATGGAAATGTTAACATCAATAGTGATGTTCTCAGGTTCACTGTGTCAACAACACAATATTTCTGTACACAAAATCCTGTAGCAACTTGGAAAAACTGCAAACCCAAGGAAACCTCCCAAATTGCTGCAGTTGAGAAGCTTCAAAGGTTAACATGCTTTTGCAGAAAAGTATCTAAGATTCTGAATTAAAAAATTATTGTTGAAATTTTGTGTTGAGAAGAGAAAATCACCAGATAAATGGAATTACATGGACAAAACCACTCAGAAATGTAGCAACTAACCACACATCTCTAAACCAGTACAGAATTTCCCCTTCCTTCTGTTAGGAAGAGTTTAAACTATCAAACTTGTGATCACGCAGCTAAAGCCAAATGAATTCATGGGCACATTTTTGCAAAATCTGATATACTAAAAGTCTGCGCATATGGATGCAACACAAATAATTAAAATTAAAGAAAAAAGCACCCTCGGGTCATAAAAGAGTTTTGAGAGAGAAAGACAGAGTGACACTGTAACAACAACAACAACAACCACTGCAAGCTAGAATATCTCCATCCATAGCCATCTACATATTAAAAGGAATGCATATTCATATTCCCTCAGCGATGTCCCTCTGCTCTTCCAAAGTCAAAGAAACTCTTCTCTAAGCAGATAAAATCTTTCTCACTGTGCTTTTCAGCAGCTGTCTTTGCTGGTTTCTAATCAAAGCTCATGATAACTGGCTTTGGCAACAGACTCTAGTTTCCCAGATGAGTAAGCAAACAAAGAGTTTATTTCTTCCCCCTCTTCCACAGAACTTGAGATGCATTTTCTGTCTTAAGAGGGAATTGATGACTTCCATAATCTGGCCAACACCTCAAATACATTTAATGAAGGGACATCAGGGGTCTATGGTATTTGTACACTTCAAAATGTGGACAGCTACAAGACAAAGATAAATGCCAGCCTGGAAAACAAAAATCTGGACTGTAGCAACTTATAAGAGTAGACAATAATTGATTTAGATTTGACTGAGAAACAGACATAAGAAGAGCAAGTAAATTGACATATCATAAAAAATCTTCACTTGGGTTATTCTTAAGTATTCTTTAAATTGGGGGGGGAGCTCATCACAACAACATTCACTGAAAGATGATATTGATTTAGAAGGCAGACCCTGAGGGATGTCAAACTAGAAAATCACTATAATCAACTACAAAGGAAATTCATCATGACAAAAAAGGAAGTGGGTGGATAAGCAAAGCCCATGGAAGAAAAATAACATTGCCTGCTGTTAGATACATGATTTAGGAAAAAAAAAAAAGTGAATGCTAAAATGATTCCTATTCAGTTAATATGAGAAATCTAATTGATAGATACCAAGACATTAGGGTAGAGGATGTATTGTCTCAAAGAAACATTGCAGAGTTCCATAAGCAAATGTGTCTTGCTGCTGTGTTGAAAGACAAATTTTCGGTTGAAGATTAAAAATCTGAATATTTAAAAACATAAAACTTGTATTTTCTAGAAAGACTGCATAAAAAGAAAGAAAATATATGCTAAAGTCACAACTCTAATTTACTTTCCTATAATGAAACAGTAGAGTACTGAATAAGCAGAAGCCAGCATGCTGATAACTGACAAAGCAGACAACTTCAAACATCCTAGGACAAGAAAGATTTAGTTTAATATGTCTCAAATGTGTGGGTTTAAAATAATTTCATTCAACATTTGTTCTCAGTCTTGAGTAGGAGAACAGGAAGAGAGGAGATTAAATGGCAGGTGAATTGAATGATTCTTTTGATGATAATAAAATCTGGAGCAGTGATGGAATGTAATTTAATCTAAACCAGCACAAACCACTTATGTGTGTGACACAGGCCTGATCCTGCAGTGCAATCTGGAAGCAGGAACAGCAACACACCCAGCTCAAAGCTACACTTTGCACATGGGGTGTGTACAGCACCAGTTTGCAGCACAGCCTTCACACAACAATCTGACAGCAAACTCAGGGAGAAAGATTCAGATGTGGTTTTTTGAATGCCCTGCTTTTCTCATGTTTGACTTGAGAATATTTCTCTTGACACAGACAAGTGGTGCAAGCAGTTGAAAATGAGGCTAGAGAAGTTTAATATGATGCAGTCAGAAAACTGCAGTGAACAATATTTGGCCAGAAAAACTTAGTATGCAAGTTGCATAATTCACATTCCCCTCCACAGCCCTAAACAGTGCTACTAAGCAGTAAGTGAGGTGCTAAAAAATAGTAGACATCTTGCAAGTGGTGGTAATTTTTGCCACAGCTGCTGAAATTGATAGATCTCATAGCCAACCCCAAAGTCCATCCTCTTATTCTACCACCTATCTTTATTAATTTAATAAAAACACCCCACCCACCATCTCTGAGAATAAAAGAATAAAATTTGTGTACTTGCATGGTAATACATGCAGTTTTAGGGCACTGGTTTTTCACCATTGTCAGTCCAGAGTATATTGTCTCAGATTTAAATGGCAATGTCATGAGTATCTGGACTCAGACAGAGAGTGGGAATCATCTAATGAAATGAAAACACCTTTATCTGTGTCACTCAGTCAATTAAGATACATGAGACTTTTAGGTTAACAGCTGGACTCAGTGGTTCCTACTTGCTTCATGAAGTGCCTGCAAGTGAATTCAAGAAGTCAGTGAATTGCATATGCAAATGAGTTCACAAAACTATAGATTTCTTATTTATGCCCTTTTTTTTTTGTTGCCTTTTTTTTTCCTCTAATTTTTTTCCACTTTAAAGAAATAAAAAAAGTTGGACTGGATCACAGAAAAGGTCCATCTGCTCCATGTCTTGTCACAGCAAATATCCAGGAAAGAGTACAAATGTATAAAGAAACCTCTCTGATACACACCTCCCATGGATGCAATTTGCATTACTGACTGCTTTAGCTGGGTTGATATTTTTTCTTGAGGCAGCGATAACAACACACAGGGTTCCAGCAGCAATTGTCTGTGCAGTGCTTCAGAGCAGCAAAGCACTTTACAAGTGCTAAGTATGACTATTCAATGTGTTCACTTTTATTAGAGATTCGATGATGAAATGCTCAGTTTTAATATGCCTATTACTTGTATGAGCACAAAATAATTCATCCAAAGCTTGAAGCCTATTAGCTGCCAACTAGTCTACCAATTTACATGATTTTCTGATTAAAAGCACCCTGAAGATCACTGCAGTAATAATGAGGTGTTTCTTAAAGAAGCCAAAGCAATATACTTATTTAAAAATATTTATTATAACAGCAGTTTAAACATAGTAGTTATAGTTTTCTTTTTCAGACACACAAAAAGTAAACATTTGCCTCTCCTGTAAAGCTACTTTTGTATGAATTTTCAAACCTTTAGCTTTGAACTTCCAACTTCCCATGACATATTGAGATGATGTTACAGCAATGTAATTTTCTCTATTTTGAACAATTTAGAACAAAGGATCTCCTCTAACAGGTCTCCTTTGTTTTTCTGCTCCTCTTAGTCCTAGCAAAAAAAATTCCCAAATTTCTACATAAATACTTCTACTAAATAACAATATTATTATTAATAATAAAACCTAACAGCATGCTACAAAAAGTTATTTTACCAGGAGAAATATTCCTAAAAAATCACATAATCTCACATGACTAGCAGAAAAACAATAATGTCCTTACCAAAAAAAAAAAAAAAAAAAAGTCAAATCAGAAATTTTACATTGGGGCCTCTATAAAACACCATAGAATAGACCACACAAAAATGCTCAATGAATTCAAATGGTTTTCCCTGGCTGAAAAGGACCTGAAAGTCCTGCTGTCATAAAAATGAGCTTTACCTGGCTATGCTAATCACATGTGACCATAAAGACTTCTGATGTTGGAGAAATCCATAGTCTTGACAAGTTATCTCTCTCCTGTGCTTCATCCTCTTTCTCACTAGACAAAAATATCTTTTTAACTTCCCCTGTAAATCCAGTATTTTTGCTAATAGGGAGAATAAACTACTTCCTTCTTTTGAGAAACCTATTACATCATATCAGAGGGGCTCTCAGAGTTCAATAGCAGTAAAGATCACCTCTTGGAAAGATGTGCATCCTTTTGAAAATTATTTATGAAACATCTTTCCATTACTAATTACTGCCTATGAAGTTAAATAACATCTATTTGCACACTCTCACATTATATAAGTCCTTTGTTATGCTGGCACTGCCAACATAAAATTTTTGAAATGTGTTACTTATTGAGCCAATTATAATAATCAAGTGAGAAAAATTCCATTACAAATGTTAAAATAATCTATTATTGCAATTTAAGGGATTGACTACATAATGCCATGACTTATTAAGCAACATTACAGTTGCCGAGATATCAAAATTTGTATATGCTTTTTCAAATTATTCTTTGAACAATGTCTCCCCCAATCTATCATATACTATATTATCTACATAAAGCAAAAGGTCTTATAGTCTTACAGATTCTCAAAATAGGTTATAAAACTGCTTCTTGTCTTGCTTGAGTAAATGGTATTAATGGAACATGTAAAAGTAAGTGACTGTATACAATTATTATTTTGTCTCTGAAAGGCAAATTCTTCTCTAGTAGCCATTCAAATTAGAGCTATCACATGCAACTGAAATTGCTGAGGAAATGTCTGTAAACAACATTTAGTTTTTAAATTCAACTTCAAGTAAGCAGAGTTTGCACAGGAGAATTTACTCTCACAGGAGAGTTTACTCAAAAGCTACAAATACATATTATTCAACAATTGAGGCATTATTTTCACTGAAGCATATAAAATTTTATAGTACAATATGGAAACAATACTTTCCTTAAAAACAAAAGCCCAGTTATTTATCAATTTGCTAATCATATCTTTGGCTCT
The DNA here is from genome assembly GCA_013398075.1 of Notiomystis cincta. Taxonomy (NCBI): domain Eukaryota; kingdom Metazoa; phylum Chordata; class Aves; order Passeriformes; family Notiomystidae; genus Notiomystis; species Notiomystis cincta. Next base: position 43,575 of record VZRX01021899.1, on the reverse strand, counting down.
GTGATATTTAAATACCCATCAAATAGAGACAGGTATTTAGATATAACAAACATCCATGCATTTAAGTCATCTTACAAGACAAAAACAAGCTTTAAACTTAGTGAAACAGGCAGTGTTTAGTTAAAAATATTTGAGACTCCAGAAGAATACAAGCCCAGAAACATTCTAAAACTGGCCAGATTCAGTAAGCTAAATCTTCAGTGCTTTTTGTCTTGCATATATTCTTGTCCCAGAAAACACTTTATGATGAAAGGAGAGAGAGGCAGATGAAAGGTCCAAGTACTTGATTATTATAATCCTATAAATTAATTCCTTTCCATACTATTTGTTATACACACAAATGTTTAGAATTTACATGTATTTAAATCCTGTAACATTTAAGCACATTGGAGTACTTGAAAGTACACAATAGCTGTCCAGACAGTGTCAAATTCAGACAAAATACTTTGCCTTTTCATGCACAGGAATGAGGACAGAGAGTGATCTAACCAACAGGAAAGGGCAGGAAAGTGCAGAGGTTTTAAGCTTGATCTTGCATGTAGATGAATCAGGTTTAACCTTCCCCCCCAACTACTGTAATTTAATAGCTAAAAGTCACTTGGTGAATATCACCAACTCAGATGCCTAAACATGGAAATCTAGGTGTCATTTTAGAGACCCATTGAAATTTATTTCCATTGAAATGGCAAATATGAAATGGACCTATAGCAGCTGCAGATCCTTCTTGATTGGAGCTATAGGCTGAATTTGTCACCTTAAAGACATCCAAAGTTGTTGCAAACATTTACATTTAGGCATTGTATCTGCCTTTCACAGGATACTCACACATCTAATTTTCAATACGTGTTACAAAAATCACTCCCAGACACTAGAGAAAGGCATGTTCCTAGAGTGCTTTGATTTTCCCTGTGGAGGTATCTCTGTCTGTGCACTACATATAGATTTCTCTCTCTTAATACCTATACTGTGTGTGAACATCCTCCTCAGTGCCTCCATTTAATGAGAATGCCAACATTGTAAAGGCAGATGCAAAAGTGATGCTGATTCACCACAACATCAGGATTACAGAACATCATCAGAGCAAACCAGACAATGCCCTGGAGAGCTTTGGATGGCCAAGCCTTCACTGAACGGACTTTCATTTGAACCATGCCCAGAGAGGAAGCTTGGCTGACTTTGGACTTTAAGAGTTCATATCAACTTGGTAACTAAATGACCTCGGGGCAGGATTAATATGTATGGGTAGGGAGCATTTGCAACTCTGCCTAAAGCTATCTCGGTCGGATGCTCTGAATTGCCCTCCTGAGGATACTAGCTCTCTCCTTTGGCTATATAGATAGCCTGGCTTTCTAATTTAGGCATGAATAAGCTCCTTTTGAAAGCTGAATTATTTTTTGTGGAGCCTCTGTAGCTTTGGCTAGAACACATCCCGACAGATTAAGGCCCAACGGAACCACATTATATCAGAGTATTTCAGAGCTATCAATTCATCCTCCAGGAGCTAAGGCTAGCATTTAGAATGAAAAATTTTGGATCTAAACATATCAGCATTTCTTTAAGTTCTCTACATTTCACAAACATTTTCTCTTTAACTCTGTGGAATTTTCTAATTTGACAGCTAGATCCATAAACCATCATGACTATCTTAATGCTATCAACACTTTTAAGTGCAGTATGAAAGCTCAGTTCATTGAACCATCAAACAATATCACATAAGACCTAGTCCTGTTAATCATAATATATATATATATCTATATCTAGAGAGAGAGAAGCATATGTAATCCATTGTACATTCTGCCTGTCAAAATGTTTTAATTATTCAGTCAGAACAGTATGACTGCGTGACTCATTTCAGTGTTCACCAGAGAACAAGTTGGAAAATGGTCTTGATGAAATAACTGCATAGGAATTTTTAAAACTATTACTCTTAAATAAAATTTGAGGTATAAGTAAGGAAGGCATAAGCAGGTATAAGTCAGGTCTAGGACTGCTCAGAAAACATTTTTTTTTCTGTTCCCTCTGCTAAGCCCTTTCCAGTTTAGATGTTTCCATTCTGCTGCAGGTTTCTCTCAGGAAATTAATTTCTTAGCTTGATGTCACCTGAGGACATCCAAATGAACCACCTACCATCTTCGCATCCTCCTTTCTTTCTAATGCTGTTACATCTTTACATTTCACATAACAACTGTAAGACAGACAACCTGACCTTATTATAAACTCTACATAGACTGCACTGCATTCTGTGGTATTGTATAAATAAAAGTAAGATAACATCACTCTTCAGAATTTTTTTGTGCTCTAAATGTACTCTTTCACAGGGCAATCAATGTACTGGGTAAAACTGAAGGTTTTGGCCAACAGGAAACAAGACTGGAAGAAGACTGATTTCCTCTTCTTTTCATTCTTTTACAGGATATTCTTGATTTAATTCCCTTCATAATATTTCCACCCCTAATGTTGCAGCAGGAAAGGGGACAGATGTTGTCTAGAGCGGATAATTGCAGGAGATATTTTGCATAACAGGGTGAGATACTAAACTATTATACAGGAAGACAGGACTCTTTCTTATCTGGGTTGTTTGCAGAGGAATGCATTAAACAGAAGTCCTTTAAGGTACATTAAACTCGACAGTTTTCTTTCCTCCATTCCACGTGACTGCTGTGAGACAAGGATCCCGGCTGCCACTCACTCTCATTTTAATGCCAGCTCAATCCTGACATTCTCCAGTGTCTAGTGAATTTGTAGTGAGATATTCTGAAAAAGTTTTCCTCTTCCCTCAGTTTTTCAAATGCACTTAATATAGTGTAAAGTGAGAGTTTATGATCCCAGAGAGAGATATACCATACAGACTAGTACAGCATAAGAAGTATCAGGATAGGCTTTCCAGCATCCCCAGTGTCTCAACTCCAAGCCAAAGGGACTATTTCCTAATCAAAAGCCCTCATATTCTTTATTCTTTGTTCCTCTTTTGATAACAGGAGGCCCAGACAAACAGAAGCAAATAGAAACTCTATTCTGCTGTTAATGCAAGCCTGTTCACAAAATGCCTCCCATAGGCTGCTTTCCACCAGCCCTGCTATTTCATTTAATCCATTCAGTCCTGAAGGATCAACTTAGGCAATTAGACAAGGGATGTGGGCCCTGAGGGATAATTGGATGACTTGCATGCAATAAACTTCTTGCACGGTTTCTTCACTTTTTTCTTTTGGTCTCTTTGCTCATCCCTTTGTTTCTCATCATTAATTTTTTTAATCAAGTTTGCAACACCCTTGCAGTTACAGCAAGATACTAATGTGACCAAGCAGCAAGAACCTGAACACCTACATTGCAGCTCCTGCTGTTTTATGCCTCTTGAAATTGTTCTGATGTGGTATCAAATGGGATGCAGCAGTCAAGGCTTTGTTTTTGTATCTGCAGCAGAGCTGAAGTTGCAGGGTGGGAATAAATGAGCTCAGATATCTTTGCCTAATCTCAGGTGAATCCTGGAAGAGTTTATATGGGGGGAAAAATGTTACAGTAGAATTTAATGGATTGTATTCTGGTGAATTGTATGTGAATTATATCATAGCCAAGGATCTTACTGACATACATTGTGGATTGCTGAAATGTAATTACTACCTTTCTTTACCCCCTATAACAGTCTTCATCCCACCTTCTTGCCATCTCCAAGTCCAAAGTCTGGGAACTCTTTTTGCCTTGGGCACACAACCTCATTCTCATCCTTAGTCCTCAGCCTGATGCTTCTAACTTTCTTTTCCTCCTATTTTGACATGTTCCTCTCATATCAATCACTTCCCTAATGTCATCCTTCTCAATATTGTATTTATTTACTGAATAAAATTGCCTTCCTCTGCTCACATCAGTTTAAACTTCTTTTAGTTCCTTTTATTTCCTATACACTAGCACAATTTGTCAGACTGGATGCACAGCAATTTAAAATCACATACAAGATTCAACATTTCCCTCTAACATTACCATATAATTCTCTTTTATAATAAATGCCAGTGAAATATTAATGATCACTATGCTATCAACCACAAAAACCAATAACAACAAAAAATAAAAATCAGATCTTACACTGCCTAGCTTGAATGCTAGAGGTTGTGTAAGCAACTGCTGAATGTGCAGAAGTCCTTTTCAGCACTCGTCTGTAAGGAATAAAATATTGCAGCCATGGCTACTGAGACCTGGCTCAATCTGTAGGAATGACAGTTTTCCTTCTGGATGTCCACATTCAGCCTCACATGAGAAATAGTCACAATGTCCTCCTCTGAAGAGATGCTCAGGTAACACTTGCAGGCATAACATGAAATTAGGACAGACTGTGCAGAACCTTGTGGAATGCTGTAGGTTTCTTACAAATGAAAAACACCCATCAAAAACAAGGTCAAGAGCAGAACAACATTTATTTCTCTTCCTACCAGAGAGATATTAATTCAAGAGATAGCTATCTTCAGATGAAAGTATGGAGTATTTTAAGACAGGATAAAGAGCTGGCTGAGAAAGAAATGGAAAAACCACTTTTCAGAGTTCTTGAATGACTTGAGGCAGCTCTGCTCTCAGTATTGCCTCAGTGAAGAGCAAGTTTTGAGCAGCTCAGGCAGAATGATGAAGGATGTGACTGTTGAATTGCTTGAAATAGGAGTCCTGAGCTCTACGCAGAGAATATAAATTGACTGAAGATGGAATAATGAAATAAGAGGGTGAAATATGAAAAACATGATTAAACTAAGCTCACAAAAGGAGTGATGTTGCTTTTGTCTACAAACAAAGAAGGAAAGGAAGATGGTAACATTTTGTGTCTTTTCTGGAGAGATGTGGTGATAGCTGAGCTTGTTTTATCTTTGTCACAGTCTAAAGACCACAACAGTTCTCAGCAGCAGTTAATTTGTCCTGTTTTGTGACTGAGGAACACACACCAAAATAATTTTTTCCTCCTTTCTTAGGATTTTAAGGGACATTCTCAGATAGGTACTGTGAAGATGGTTTATGTCTTTCTGCTGTAGACCTTAGTACATTCAAGAGAGCAATGGAGGCAATAAAACAAAGAAATTAGATTAAATACCAGGCAATTGTCTTCTCAAACAAGAACTATGAAAGAAAGAGCCCACATAACGCTGTTGAACACACCCCATTTCAATGTGCACTACACAAGTGCTGCAGTATACCACAGTAAGAACCAATTTTGTGTACACAGGAGATCAGAATCTCTGTAACCCTGTAGAAAATGGTTTCTGGAAGAATATCAACAGGCAGTTCTCACAAGCATACAGGTGTTAACCTTGGTGCCCTGGCCATGTTCCAGTCTAGGTAATTACCTTTTACACTTAAATTCTCCTTCCATACTGTCCTGGCTTGTGTCCACTCTCCAGCCCTGATTTATGTGCAATTAAAGAGCAGCAGTGTGTCACTGCACAGGTGTCAGTGCAGGGAGTGGTGAGGGGATCAGCTGAGGGGTGAAGGTGTGGTTATATTAACTACAAGTCCCATTAAAAGTTATGGAGTTCTTCAGGATCCTTGCAAATATATTATCTAGATGTAAGCTAACCCTGCCCAGACCATCCTATTCCTCATCTGTGCTTACAAGGAGGGCAGTTGATTTTTCCATTATTTTTTTCCCTGCAGGTGAGAGGAGAGCTGGCTCCCCTTTGTCTCAGCAAGCTCAACAGGTGGCTTCCTGTCCCTGGTCCCACCCTGCAGCACTCCTGACCTCCACAGGAGAGCTGCTTCATTTCCCCCTCTTTGCTCTGGTGTGGCCCTTCAGCTCCACAGGAGATCCCATGTCTCCTGAGCCTCCATTCCTGCAATGCATTCACCATCTGCAAATTCTAGCTCAGAATGAACACAGCAAGCAGGAAAAATGCTCAGAAGCCTTTGTTTCACAATTCACTGCCAACAGAGTATCATTTCTCTGGGAGTTATGATCCCTTTTTGTCCAGGAAATTGTGCAGATGAGCTGAAGAACTTAAATCTTCAGTGTTAAAAGAGAAACACAGAAAATCCTTTAGCAGAAGAAAGGCTGTCAGAGCCACACGTCCCACACAGCAGCAGTCCTGCCCTAGCAGTGCAGCAACACAATTCTCCACCAGAGTAAGACTGACTGAAAAGCAAGAACTATGCATAAGGGGCAGTCCAATAACATACACAGCTCTGAGTAATTTTTAAAGGTACTTCAAGAGGCATCATTTTTGGTGGAGCTGAATGTTGTAAGCACAGCAGAAAACCTGTGAATTAAAGGAGAAAAGGCAGCTTCCTATGCAGCTTCCTTTATTTAAAGAAGAACCAAGAGTTATACTTTGTTCTCAGACTTATTATTCAAATTTTGAGAGTCTAGTAGAGAAAAAAGACAACATATGTTTTCAAAATAATTTGGGAGAAACAAGTGTATTCTGAAACATGTAAATACCATAGGTGGAAAAGCCAACACTGGCAATCATTCAAGGAAAAGTGCAATGATAACAATTATTCTGTAAGGTAATCCTTATTATTTTAAAATTTATTTTGATGCCTGAAAAATTTGAATCTCTTGTTTCGTATTCCAAATATTACATGAAGTGATTCATTAATTTTGGTTGGGTTTTTTAGTTTACTTTTCACACGCACACCAGACTCCTCTCTGAGTTGTGCAGCATCAGAATGAGAGAAAATGGACACAAACAGGAGCACAGAAAATTCTGATAGAAGAAGCTTTTTCTTTTTGCCTTTGTTTTTCCAGCTAGCATGAAGCTGGTCAAATACTGGAACAGGCACACAGGGAGCTGAATGAAACCTCCATCCTCAGAGATATTCAGGATACAACTGCAGCCCTGAGCAACCTGACCTGACCAAATCCACTCAGAGCAGGGGGTTGGACTAGATGACTTCTGGAGGTCACTTCCTCTGGAGCAGAGGAATTTTCAGAGACTTTTAAAATGCAAAAGCATATAGACTGACATAAACACATGCACATAAAAATTCTGTCACAGCAAAACACATTCTTGTATCTGCATTTCATTCTGCACATGAGCATGTGCTCTGCTGAATGTGGACAAACACATATGACATGCTATATAAAAGATGGAGGCATCTGAGTCATGAGAAGGAACAATAAGAAACATAAGTGTGAGCTCCAATAAATTAGGATTATTCCAGACACTGAATGCTATGTTGGTTTTACTTATTTTCCTGCTAAATTCTGACATCTTGAGCTGCGTCAGTTTTAACTACAGCAGAACAGTGCAACTAATGAAAGCTAATGAAATTCAGTCTGCCTGAACTGTTCAGTGTGGCTTCACAGGACAAACAACTTAGCTCTGACCATCTAAGCAAGACGTGGAGGATGCTTCTGAAATTCTAATTAGACTGAACTGAGGCAAATGGCCTCATGGAAGAAAAGAAAAAGATGGCCCTGCTCTAATTCACTTCACAGAACGGGCATCAGGTGCACCCACCCAGTGTGACACATTTCACAAGTGAGAGATGAGCAAAGGAAAATGAAGACTGTGACAGTTTTCCAACCAGTCACAGCAAAGATCAGGGTACAGCCCACAGCACTTGGGCTGCTCCAACCCACTCTGCTGAGTAACCCACCACTGCTGTTTCAACAAGGTACCCAAATGGGAAGTTTTCTGGATACTACTCTTCTTCCAAGAAGAAACAGGTTATGAAGCTTGACTTAAAATAGTAACAGAAATGCATCTGGGGACTAGAAATTACCAGAGTATGATAATGTAGACAAAACTTAGATGAACAGCCCTACTAAAGTGAAAGGAGCAATTTCTTTTAATTGTACATCCTTTCACAAAATGCCTTTGCATAATTGCTCTTCTCCATGATCCCCCAAAGATTTAGGCAAAAAAACATTACTTACAGCACTGTTTTAATACCAGGCTAGTTCTAGATGAACTAGAAAGGCCTAAAGTACAAACTGCACAATCTTAACAACACTATCAACTCTTTAAATTCCCTTTATCATGTCTCTAATATTTTTGCCTCACTTGCCATATATAAAACCATACATGTCCTCCATTTTCAATGCCTGTTTGAGAACTTATATTTCATCAGATACAAAGATTGAGAAAAACATTAATAAAAGCAAATGCATGGAAAATTGTTTCCACAGAAAAGAAGCTTCTGTCTTAAGTACAGTTTTAAAAAAAGTTGGATCAATTAGCAATCTGTGAATGTTAGAAACATCTTAACAATGTCTCAAAGATGAAAGAGCATATCACAGAATGAGGAAAGGGGAAAAAATTAAATTATGTCTGCAGTCATAATGAATCAAAGCCCAGAAGGTGGTCTCCGAATCAGCAGGTTTTGATGAAATATTAAGAAAAATTATTATTGATGAAAAATGAATAAGCTCTTTTTGATTTTAGCAACCTTTAAATCACACTTTGCTAATTAAAATCGCTTCAGCACAACCCTCCATTACTTGATGGGCATTTTGCAATCCTGGAAACAGGTGGGTTAATTTAACATTTTAGCCAATATGCATAGAGTTTATCTTAAGCTGGCAGACACAGCACAGTTTAAGATGATGTACAAAATAATACACAGCTAAACCCTCTTTTACTCCTTTTTTATTTCTTTTTCTTTTCCCCCATTATATCTTCTAATACAATTACAAAGTAAAGACAGGCAACTTCTGCTTGTTTTCTCTGCAGCATATAATACCCAGTAATATATACTACAACTATTAATGAACCATGAACCATGTCTTGGGAAATAAAGACCAATGCTAATATTTTCTGTCTTCTTTGTTTGCCAGGTCAGAGCTCTTTCCATCCCAAAGATAAGTGGAAATGAAAAGTCTGAGGGACATTAGTTCTCACATCCCTTGAAGTCTAATTCTAATTGCTTTTTTTAAATGTTGGGAGTAGAAATTGTGTGTTCTCTTTTCATCCCAGTTTGTACTGTGCTTCCTTTTAAATGGAAACGCAGGAATGAGGGAAGGCTGTAATCAACAATGAATTGTTGCACACAGAATACATTTCATTACAGAAAGCAATGCAGCTCAGGCATGCCATGCATTATTGTTACAAAACTATACACACAAATTAAAATGAAGCAAAATCTGCTCCTCTGATTTTTCTTTCATAAATTAAGTCTTATATGTTATACAACTGTCTAAACTTCAGGTAGATGAAATTACCTATCCACTACAAATATGTCATATATTTACCATAATAACATTTGATATATCCATCATGTAAGAAAGACTAGTATGAACACATCAAATTGAAAAGCTATTTAAATGCCACCAGTATTTTAAAGAATGGAAAAAAAATTCATGGCAAGTAGGTCTGATTTCAGAAATAAGTCTGATGTTCTTTTAGAAATACCTAATCATATAAAATAGGTCATGCAAGAAACCTTTCAATGTTTCACATCACAGTGTTTGAGCCTTAAGGAACAAGATTTCAAACACCTTATAAACCAATTCTTTAACAATGTATCATGAGGTACAAGGCTGTGGGAATATTCACTGTTTTCTGAGTGATGAGTGGAAAAGCAGTTTTTAAGCTTTCCAACCAAGAACAAACTGAAATGAGATCTTTCAGCAATTTCTCAGTTTCCAGGGCTGCCAGTGGTATGTTTCATATGCATTCATTCAATGAGTTTACAATATGTTAAAAGGAATTAACCACTTCCCCCTGCAACCTATGTAAGTGATGCTATTTTCCTTCCTGAAGTTTACTGCAGAGGATTCCTCCCCACAATAAGACTCCACCACTTCCTCCAGTGACAAAATACTTTGGCCGTAAGCAGGACGATTTATAAGTCACATAAACAAACAGGAGTGGCCATAAGGATAAACAGTGTAGTTAAATATAGTTTGTCTCATCCGTGAAGGAGATATCATTCTTAAAAATAGAAAAGAAGGAAAAACCCTTCAAACCCTCCAATATTAGAAGAACACTTTACTGTTCATTTATTAAACTACATTAAAGATCTACCTTTAAATTGCTTATTTAATTTTAGAAAGTAAAAAGCCAAGATTTGATGGAAACACAGGACTCTCTCCAAGCTCTTCCTGTGCACCCTTCTCCCATAACCAGACAAATCTAAAATGAAAAACCCCTAGCTCTTCAAATGCTTGGAAAGGAGAGGCCTGAAATCCTCCACCAAAGAGGAACAGATGGGTTGACTGGAGGGACATAAAAGACAAAAAGATCATAAATTTGTATTCTATTTAGAAAGAGCCACATTCAACAGCAACAACAAATTAAACTGATTAAATTATTGTGTTCAAGTGAGGCACAACATCAGTTTGCAATCCAAATTTTGGTTAGTAGGACTAGGAAAGAACAGATTTTAGCAGTTTACACCGGTAGGATCAAAGCACTTGATTTAATGAATGGGAAAGCCTTTGCTTTTTCAGCTTTGTGTACTCAAATATTCCCCATAATTTTCTCAGGATGAAGAACTTCAAGTTGCACTGATGGCATTAGTGGGAAAAAAAGATGTGCACGTTACACACACAGCTGGGTTTTTGGACTGCAATCTCAAGCCATACAATAACCATTTGTTGCCCAAGCCATTGCCTTTTCTAGCTTTTGCATCATGTTTTGTTTCATGTTAGGATATATAATTGTAGGGTTTTTTTTTTTAATTAAATATTAACTTCTACTATGTGAAAAAAAAAGTAAAGGTTTTTCTCTTTTTTAATCCAAGAAAGAAGAAAAACACTCAATCGATCTATATCTGTGTGCAAATAACATTAATATACCAACAAAAAATATAATGTATAATTCAGTTACAATGTATTTAAAATACTAATACACTGTATTGAAGTGACAGGTTTTGACCCCCGTTTTATAAATAGTCTCTCACTTGCACTTAAAGGAATTGAAAATCGCCCAGCTATGCAGGAACTCCCAGTTCCCAGCCCAGAGCCCGTCCCCTCTGCCCATGCCCCAGAGCAGGGGCACCAAGGGCACGTTTGGGCGGGCCCCTCTTCACCTCCTGGTCCTGTAACCCCGAGTGGGAAGTTCATCTCTCTTATCTCTCTGGGCATTCTCCCAGTGCAGCCCTTTGCAGAGCACTGGCTCCAGCTGCTTTTGTAAAAGCAAACAAACAGCTGCCACACTCCAGATCACACGGCAAGGCGGCCGGAGGAGAGGCAAGGGAAACCACCGCGCTCTCAGGGAGCTGTGGCTGTGGTAAACGGGCAGAGACGTGGTTCTCACAACAGTATCAGTGCTGGGTACCTATTCACACAGAGACCAGCACTTGCAAGTAATTAAAATGGGAGACCTGAATAGAGTTCACTGTTAGTCTGCCATTTATTCCACCAAAGTGGTAACCCAAACAGGGGAGTGCAATCACATACTTTCACAATAGGGAGCCTACATAAATCCTCATGAATTTATATTAAAACTTGTCTTATATTCTATCAAGATGGAAGAACAAAAGAAAACAACCAACCTAAGATAATAAAATGCCAATGCTAATAGTGTCTATTGGGTTCTAAATATGTGGGTCTATGAGAGACCAAGCTAATTTTTAGGCAGTCCTGGGGGCAAGGATTACTGGCTTATAGGATGAAGGGTAGAGAAACAAAAAAACCCAATGTGTTAGCGCTAAAGTGAAATTAAACCCCATGAAGAGTCTCACAGAGGCTCTAACTAATCCTTCTCTGGGTTATAACAGACAGAGGAGGAAAAATACCACAATGACTTCCAAGTATTTTCAGTTTTACACATTAGAGAACTGCAAATAGTTCATTAACCCACTGCTCTCCAGGCATGTTGCCTTGCAGAGTCTGATTATTCCATAATGGCGCCATTTCCTAGGCCAGGAAAATCCTTCCAGAAGTCAGATTCTCACAGGAATGAAGCTTTGTTAATGCCACGAAGAGTGACACTGACTGGAAGGTAAGGATTGAAAACCTGTGACTATTAATTTCTGAAACATTACTGATTATTTATGGAGTTTACCAAACAAGAAGGTCCCTGCTCTGAAATGCTTGCAACCTGACTGAGTATCCTCAACATATTTGCCTGAATGAGTGGTACCCTCCCCTGCAGCATGGTACTGATTGCAGAGGGTGAGAAACAGAGAAGAACAAGGGATCCAGGAAAACACTTCCAGATCAGTGAAGAGAAGTAAACAGAAGTAGGAGGGAAGAGATTACTCATAATCTTATTCAATATAGGTTGTTAGCCTCCTGCACAGCTCTGCAGGTTTTAAATGTCACTGGATGGATGGTTTGCAGTGCCGTGGCCTTTCCCTTCATGAAAGTGCTCTTCAAGTCAACTTCCAGAACCATCAAAAAATCTCTTCATCTAAGAAACATCCTAGCATTTACAGGATGCATCACCCTGAGTAATAACTCCTATCTCTATCTCTGGTGGGCCTGGCAGCCAGCTCAGATTCCTACGCAAAAATGATCCCACAGACTTAAGAACACTCCTGTGACTGACACTACTAATAAAGAAGTTTAATATAGCTGCACAAGAGCCTGCTTTTTTAACAAATATTTATCCAAGCACAGCAATATAGTATTTCATAGCTTTCATGACCCATTCTGCTATTGCTAAGAGTTATTTTATACACACTAGAAAGACAGGGTCTGCTTATTTCACTTTTTACATATTCTTTTATTATATTAGAGTGTTTCTATGCAGTTTCCAGGTTTCATTACTCTCATGCCAATTTAAGCACAAAGATATTACAGAGAGAATCAAAGTTAACAACTTAATAAAATGTTCTCCCTTTCTTTTTGGAAAAGCAGCAAGCAAAGTATGTGACCTGACCTGAAAAACAGCATCTTGCCTCTTTGCATTGAGCAGATGACAGTTAAAGGAAGTAGGGTTATTTCCAGTTTCCAGATATTCCTTTGACATAACTTGATTTCACTCCTGATAGAAAATAAACCAGTTCATAAAGGTCTCCCTTCTAAAATGAAGATTTTTTCTTTTAATGGCAAAATGCATGCAAAAAGCATATGATTATGGTATTTATGTTTCCATTAAAATGTCCTCAGCAAGCTGGAGGAGTCTAACCTACTATTTTCAAGCTATTTAGATTTACAGCAGCACAGTGCCTATTTTATTTCAATTTTATTTCAATTTTATTTCAGGACAATGCACTCTTGGTGGGAAATGATTACAGAGTGACAGCCATTAGGAGTTGTCTTTCTACACGGTGCTCAGCTGTGGATGTCAGGTGATCGCCATAAAGCCCCACTGTATGCCATCCTTGTCATCCACATGAAAAACAGTATTGATCAGTCATGCAGCTTCTCTTCTCTGTGATGCAAAACATCCTAGAGACATTTCTCAGCTAAGCTGAAAGCCTTATTCTCAAGAACTATGTTCTCGAGACACCTCTTTCCCAAATGGTAAAATAAGCATAGATTATACATTCCACCTTTGCTTCACTCCATTAATGCCTAACATAGAAGAGAAAAACTTCTTAGCAGCCTATATCTGTTTGCTATCAGCACACTGGATGGAGCTGATGTCACAAGGGCAGCTCATGTATATGGAGCTATGCTCATCATCAATCTCTTCCAACATATTTATTTGTTTGTTTATTTATTTACTGCTAGAGCTTCATTTCTTCTGAGCAATAAACTCCTCTGTTAAGAAAGACAACGTGCTTTGATTCTCTAGGATAAAGAACAGAAAGCAGCTTGTTTTAGTGCTACATCTTTTAACTGATATAATCACTGAAAAACCAAACCAACCAATCAAGCAACACTTTCCCCTCTAAACCCTACCAATATCCATTAATGATTGAACTCTGATGCAATATAAAACTGCATTAAAGTAATTCTAAGTAAGGATCTGAGTAACATTTACTATTTACAGGCTGGGGTTTTTTTAATAGCCATTGTTGGTAAAATTGAGTAAAACATTGTCACTTACACACAACCAGCTGTGCATGTCTCCAATGAGTGAGTTAACATCTTTTTCTCCTTTGCTGTATTTTGACATTACACGATCTACTTTCTATTAAGAGAAATGGACAAAGTTTAAGGAGTAACCATGTACTTCTTACCTTTTGGACCATCTGTCCACACTGATGAGCAGTTTACATACTTGTCCTCCACTTTGATACTCACTTTTTGCCATGATACAGTTAAACTTACAACAGTTGGTGGCATGTGTTGATGAAAGTAATAGAGAAGTTGAGGGAATATTAAAGAAAAACAAACCCTGACAAGGCCTCACACACAGGCACAGTAATTCTCTTGCAAGTTACAGAAAAATTTGTCATAAGTGCTCAACAATGGTATGCAAACTATTATAAGACATTTTGTTACAGGCTCCTTCGTAACAGCCTTTAAAGTAACCTTTTGGACATGCTTAAATGTCAAATTTTGTTTGGCACTAAGCACCAAACTTCAATAGAAATAACATTTCCCATATAAACAATGCTGCTTTTAATATGAACGTGCTAAAGATTTGAGACAGCCTGGCCATTACCAGCTCCTGGCAGTTCAGCACAAGGGTAATACACTGTGAGTGACTTCCCATCCACAAAAGCTGGAAGCAACTGTCTGTACTTGGGCAACCTCTGAAACATCCAGAGGACAGGAAAGGACAGGAGGGTAAAGGAATAAAGCACACTGAAAATAACACTCATCACAAGTGAACACTCATGTACACAGTATTTTAAGGATGCAGAACTGCAACCAACTATTTCTCATCAAATTTCTTGTAGCATTATCAGGATAAATCAGACTGCAGGGAAGAGAGCTCTATGGAGAAGAGCCTTGAGCAGAGGCACTTGGATGCTTGGCGTCAAAAGGGGCATCACAGGAGATGCCAAGTGAAAGAGGAAGGTCTCACTGCTGGAAAAGGATAGCAAGAATCAGGTTGCAATGCAGGTGGGGTGAAGAGACAGGTATTCTACAGACAAGGAGACAAAACAGTGAACAAGCACCTCAGGTCCACATGGTCACAGTAGATTCTTAGAACAATGCTCAGGCAATGCTTTCTTAGTATATCTAAGAGAAAGCCTGTAAAAGACAGAGCAGCCTTTGGGAAGGTACCTGAGCCACAATCCAGGCTCTCACACTGAACATCACAAAGGTCAAGCTCCCAGACATCCTTCACACGCCTCAAGGACAATTGAAAGCTGCTCCCTCACAGCTGTTATACCTCCTCCATGCACAAGCAGGTGATCGCTAAGATCCCTTCCAATCCATCCTATTTCTTACATGATTCTATGACACACTCTCTCAGCACTAGGCTCAAAGCAGGGACCCAGCTTCTGGGAGAGGTAACTTTGAGTCTGAGACTGTGCACATCACTGCAACATTCCCCAGAAGGTCTCCTGGACCCACATGGGATTCACCATCTCCACAGCTTGGTTGTTAATAAAGGTGTGAGGAGAGAGAAGAAAGGAAACCCCGTACACCAAACCTTCATGCCTCAGACTCCTGATCAGGTATTTCAGAGTACATTTATAGCAAATAATAATATTTTAACGTCTTAATTAAATATTTCTTTCTGGGTGTTTCTTGTCAAATGCCTCCCCCTTTATCACAGGACTAGGGTTGGTTTTTCATGCCCCATTTCTAGAACCCTACTTGCTTTTTATCCCTCTGCTCAGGCCCATTGTGTGTGCTGGGTGTTTCCTTTTGTCACAGTGTGATCCAGCTGTGAGAGACAGGACCCTCCATGCTCCAGGAGCAGCCTGAATGTACAAAACTACTGCACTGCTCTTCAGTCCTACCTACCTGATTAACATCAGATTCCCCCAGCACTCCGTTATCTTCCACTTTACTCACTCTCTCCTGGCTCTTTTATCAGCCACCACACAGAGTTAGCTGGGTCAAGCAGGTCTCCTATTTTGCAGTGCCAGGTTTGTATCAAAGAACTTTTTTTTTGTTGATGTGACATTGATGCCATTCAACTCCAGCATGAAACACTGCCTTTGGTCTAACAAAAACAGCCATGAGAGTCACCACGTGGCAGACATATCCAACCAAGCTATCTTGATTTCCAAAGGCACAAAAGTGCTAAAATGTCAGGCACCTGGGTATACCAGTGCCAGCCAATATAAGGCAAAGGAATATAAAATGTCAAGGACACAGGTGAAGCTGTCATCTTTTAAGATTATTTTGCTTCCCTCACTGAAATAATGTACATACATTCATAATATATGAATTATTTTCATTTACTTTTTACATTATTTTCAGGAAAAGTAGACCTTTTACACAATGCAAGAGAACAGTGCAACTGAGAAAATGAAAAGGCAGCTGTGCTAGTGATTTTTAGTAAAAATGTATGCATTCCACAATATATCTGAAATTTTCTCATTTATCATGTTAGAGGATGTATTTTCATCAATATTATGTAAAGAAACTTTGCAAAATAGATCTAGTGGAGGGTTAAATACAGTACTGGGAGTCCTCAAAGAGTTTTATACATTTAGCTGAAATACAAATTACATCATTACCACCTACAACAGAATATGCAAGGTGAATGCCAATGCTCCTGTAGAAGCTACACAGATCTCAAACACTGCAGGCAAAGACGCTGCTTTGCTGATTTAACTGAAAGTTCAGTATTTTTCTGCTGGAAAGAATGAGGTAGAAAACAAAATTATTTGCTTTACTATGAACTAAATAAACTTCCAAATGAGTGGAAAATACAACTTGCACTAGGATTTTAGTGTTAATTTTTGTAATGCTGAGAAAATGCAGAACTACAAGTTCAAAATAGTAACCCAAGAAAATAGGTGTATTTTAACATTTTTTGTTAAAGCACAAAAAGCCTCTGTGAATATTACCTTTCACTATTTTTACTTTGTTAGTTTACATCCCTTTTTTAGCTTCAGGTCTTCAAATGAACTCAGAACTCCATCAACAGAAACCAGAATTTTGCCCATTTTTTGATATAAAACCAATCAAGACTCAGTTCAGATAATGGAACTGCAGGAAGAATACAAATCATGAGCTACAACCTGAAAAGTAACTCATGAGTGAAGCTTGGGAATTGCTCACCTGGTCTATAACTAACCAAAAAGCTCCACCTGTTAGACTGAAGTTCAGGACTACGGTAGGACGAGAATCCATGTAAGCTTTAACTCATCTTTGCTGTAACAACAATAACCTTGCAACAGCTGTAAATAGATTGGAATGTTGTATTCCACAAGCATATCTGCTCGAGCTTTGATAAATAAACTTGATTGCATTAAAATTTTGAATTTAATTTTAATGATATCCAACAGTGATTCCAAAATTCCAAACCACCTGAAGAAAGAGAAGAAATGTAGTTGCTCTGCAGAAAACAACTCTCCCATCCCATTCTCTAACACGTTTATTTGAGTGATTTCGATACTGTCCTACATAAAGGCTTTAAAAAGCCATTAATAAAAATGCGGCTCTGCCTTTCCAAGCGATGTACGTGAAGCTGAACGTGGGAGGGGCCCTGTACTACACCACCACGCAGACCCTCACCAAGCAGGACACCATGCTCAAGGCCATGTTCAGTGGACGCATGGAAGTGCTCACGGACAGCGAAGGCTGGATCCTGATCGACCGCTGTGGGAAGCACTTTGGGACAATCCTGAACCACCCCGTGACAAAAGCAGCACAAGGGCAGGCTCCGAGAGGGTGCATTGATTGAGTGCAGCGCCTACCTGTCTACAGGTGAAGACTTTGAATTCCGTGGTTTCTTCACCTGGGCGTACAAGGCTTCCACGGAGTGCCCCTCCCTGGGGCTCTGCGGCCGGGCGCCCAGCGCTCCCGCGCCGCCGCTGGGAGAGTCGTAGGCAGCGATGCCAGCGTACATGGGATCCGCATCGCAGCCGAACGCCCGCGAAAACTCCTGGATCTCTGCGTAGTCACGTTCCCGAGCTTGGCGCTCTCGAAATTCTCGGGTTTTTGCTTGGATTCTGGAAAATTAAAAGAAGGCTGAAACCGATGGATGTCCCTCCTGAGGCTTTTGAAAGCAGCAGTGAGCAGACACTTCTAAGTAACCTATCTTAATGGAAACCAGTGAAGGTTTCCAGTTTCAGTTTGCCATCAGGTCTCAAGATTACTTTGGACATTGAAGCCTAGATTGAAACAATGCTACAATCAACACTGGTCTTTAAGAAGTACATCTGATTATCCCATCTTTTGTTTAAATATTAGCTAAATAATGACTAGCCATAGCTGCTGGTAAACAGAGTTAATCTATCATTTCATGCATCTCAGGCTGCCTGTGCTATTACCTGACCTGTCTGAGAATTGCTTGACACCATCCATATTATATTGTACTCCATCAAAACTTACCAGATTTAATGGTTCTAAAGCATACTTTTAGAGAGGAATTTTAACATACTTTCTTAGCTTAATACTACATAAATCATACTTTTTTCAGAATTTAAAAGCAGCATGGGGAAAGGATACATATATATATTTATGCTTGCATGCATGCAGTAAACAGCAGAAGCAGATTCTTGTACGATTCCTTTGAAATGTGCATGCTTTTTAAAAAATATAAACAAACTGAATCTGGCATCTCTCAAAAGCAGGCTGCATCTTCCCAGAAAGTAAAAACATGTGCCTTGTGTTAAAGTTACAAATGAAAGGTGATGCTGGACAGGGTTTATATCTATGTGCACTAATTTAGCTGTATGATAAAAAGTGACAGATAGAAACAGATGACATTCTGGAATCTGACAAGCACAAATTGAGCACAGGTCATATTTTCAAAAGCACATAAGGCTTTTACAAAAATTTGATCTGGGCTTCAAAGTTTCGTTGGTATTTTATAATATTTGGTGTGTTGCACACACATATGCACAGCGAACTGACACCCCCTTTACACTGTCACTCCAGACAAATTTAATGCTCCGTCATCATCACAAAACGAAGCACTCAGCCGCCTCCTCCCTTCCATTACTAAAATGTGCTCCTTTTTCATCTGATACAGCCATGGCTACAGTGTGACAGATGCATCCATGCAGACTACAGCTCTGTGCACCTCTGTGCCATTTCCAAAGACATCTTGTTCTTGACTTTTAACAAGAGCGGCCTATTCAAAGCCACTGTCTCGTTTGAAAGCAAGCCTCGGCTCTTCTGAAAATAGAAAACTCTCCAAGTTAGCTAACTGTGACAGTCCTGGAAATTTTTAAATGCCCCCTTCAAGATTAGATTATCAAAAACAAAAGGGGATACACAAAGGGTGGGATTTAGACGGCAGATAAAAACGTGAGATCTTAGTGCCAGCAGTAGGAGAGCTCAGAGCAGCCGCATGTGCATGGCCAGGAGCTGTCGGCAGCTGACTCCAGAGTTAGGAACCATCCATGTGTCAGAGCATGAAGGGAGTCACTCCAGAGACACTTCTGATGCTCTTGCTTAGGTCCTCCTCAGGAGCTTGGATACCCAGCTTTGATTCAGCTGCTCAAACATGAGCTGCTCTGGCCACCTGACATCCCCAGGTAATCCTGACGGACTTGGTGGCTGCCAGGCAAGGACTCCCCCAGGTCATGCTGAAGTCTCAGAGACTGATAACCCAAATTACACAAATCATCTGTGTTCAAGCATGTGAATCCAGCCCTGAGCTGGTACATGAATGTCATAAATGTCTCTTCCTCAGACTGAGCTCCATGCAAATTGTTCCTTTACATTAACAAAGATCACCATAAAAAAGAAGGGAATACAAGGATGGCATGGATACACACACACATCTTCCCCCATGAATCCTGAAAGTATTGACCATGGATAATGATTTGGGATACAACTGATTGACTGAATTACCTTCAGCAGCCAGAGCCAACTACACAGATGGTTCAGTGATTCATTTACATGCCCCAAGTTATGTTCAGTCACAGTGAAAAGAAAAAAAAAAAAAATTAAAAGTTCCATTTAAAATAGCATAGCTTTTAAATTTTGCAAATATAAAATTATTTGCTTTACCAGTTGCTTTTTATTTTAATAGGGAAAAATGGAAGTGAAAACTATAATACTAGTCAGCTGAGAGAATTTTCCTCTACAATTTCAGCAACATCAAACTGGAATTGTTTTTTGTTTAATTTATAGTGGAGAGGGACTCATATTTAAATCCAAAACTCATTTCAAACTTAAACAGGGTTTCTACAGGCCTATTTTAAAATAAAAATATATCTTTTACATTCTTCTATACCCCAAAGCTGTAATTCAGAAGTGTTACAGTCTTCTTCACTTGCAAGGTATCAATGTAGAAGGAAAACAGGTCTGAAAATCACCTGTGCATGTTGATTCCTCTTACTGTAGTTTACCTCCCAATTTGTAGTCTGGTATTAATTACCCTGCGAAGAAATTTATTTATCTACTGGTATTTGTCCTCTGAATGGGAGAATCAAAGGAAATCAGAAATTTCTTAGACACTGGTAGCTTTAATTTTCCTTTAAATGGACAATTTACCATCACATACAGGAACACTGTCTGACACCAATTTGAAGGAAAAAAATCCATGTATTTTAGATAACCAAAATTTCATTGCATGAAATCAGACAGTATAACAATAATATGGCATAGAGTAATTCAATCAGAAGAAAACATTGTTTCCTGAAGTGCTTATAAAACAGAATTACCTGGTGGTTACTGGTGATATCTGCCTTTGTTACACGAACTGCTACAGGAGAGGGCAGTGAACTTCTGTAACTTTTGACCATGAAGATCACATCACTCCCCACAGGTGCAGACATGAGTGTTCCCTGTTTCATTTCATTCCACCTTTTCTCCTGCATCTGCTTATTGGCTCTTTAATAGTTTGTACACTGAGCCATTTGCAGCCAGAGCATTCAGGTTTTCCCATGCATGGCTCCATGAGGGACACTTACTCCCATTCAAGTGGAAAAGAATTGACTGTTGAAGTGTTATGCAAGTATTTATGTTCACATCCACCAGGAAAATTTTTAGAATATTTTTTACAATTGCTAATACAATGTATCAATATAAATACATTGTATTAAAAATCAGAGTCTAAACACATTAATCTTCTGTTAATTTTAAACAAAGTACCAAGTAACTGTTTGCAATAACAGTTAACAAAGGATAACACTAAAATTAAAGGTATAAGATGTCCGACTATACTAAAACCCAAAATGTTCAGATTTTTTCTCCTAATTATTTTTTGTGCTTTATATTTAAGCCAGTGTGAAAATGCTACAATTTTCACATGAAAAAAAGTATAGGTATTTCAATTGCTTAACATGTTTTTGAATATTGTTTAAAATATGTTTGGGTTTGCCTTTTCAAGGACATACCACATTTAAACATTATGTCTTCCAACTTGAAGGAAACAAACGACTAGGGAAAAATATGTAGGCATATTCTTGAAAAGAAGAAGAGCTCTCAGCTGAATACTGCACTATCCCTTTTGAATTATAATAGCTTTTAACTCTGAATATATTTTTATATAAGGACCTGAATTTAATGTGGTGCTATATTTTATGTTGGCCCCTCTGTGTGCTCGTGTGTGTATATGCTCGATAAGCCCTAAATCATTTGTTAGCACATACCACATCAGGAATCTATATGGGAAATGGCAGTGCAGACTGTTGTGGGGAAGATTAAAATGGTTATGTAAACATACTGTGCAGCACAGATGAGAACCTAGAACTCGCTCTGTACTTCAGCCCTAATCAGCAACACCCCCGCTAATGAAATCCAGTATCTGCAGAAGTGTTTGACCACAGTGCTTTGGATTCATAATGTGGATAAGTGTATTAAGCTGTCTTCACTGAATTGTATTCCTTCATGACATGGAACTATTAAAATGCATATGTCTGAGATTTCACATCAGCTAATTTGGAGGATTTATGGTCTTCCTAAGGATTTTGTGGGGGTCTGATAATAATAACAATGCTTAACATTCACATAACTCTTTTCATCATCGAAGAATTTTTGCAAAAACTGCTAATCAATTTTTCAGTGTTTAAATTAAATTGAACTTTTAAAAATACAAAAGCTATCCCAAGAAGTTTCTAAACCCTTCCTGCTGAAGTGTTAATACTGAAAATGTCAACAACGCACTGTCATGCTTTTGAGACTCAAATTATAATGTTCAGTAAAGTATAAACTATCCTCATGCATTTGTGTGCCATTCAATTCAAAAGCTAATGATAACTGCTTCAAATGACAATATTGTTAGCTGCAGAACTTCCTGTAATTGTTAGAAGAGCTTTTCATTGCAAGCTAATCCAGTAATGACAGACGTACCCATTGTACAGCTATTCCTATGCACATGGTGGTCACAAAAGGAAGGCAAAAGCTGAAGTGCAGCTGTCCCCAGCAAACAGCAGCTACCTCCTTCCCTTCTTCAAAACTGTGAGTGATCTTCAGCTTTCAGATGAAGGCAACTACCATTTTAGATACCTCAATTTAGTTGTCAAGGTATGTTTTAAACTCCCAGGAGAACTGGTCAAGATTCAGTCACATCAGGCAGCTGCTGCATGGTCCAGCACACAGTTCATTCAAACATCTGTAATGTGGCCATTTTAAGGAGAAGCCAAACCCTTCTCCAGGTTCTACCAACTGTGTTGAGTATCCTTTCCTTGTTCACAAAGGGCATTTAGCCATGTAACTCATATGTGGGTACTAAATAATCATATTAATTTGAAATTCAATTCCATCCTGAGCTAAATGTTTGCAGTAGATCTCTGAACTAAACTTTAACTTTTTTTAGCAACAGAAAAATCAAATCTGTGGAGCTGGATGAGCTGTTGCTGGTAAAAGTGAATAAGCAGAGCTGTCAAAAGAAATCAACCCTAATTTCTTCTAAAGTTTGAAGTAAACTATAAATATATCCCAAATCACTTGGGACCTTCAGTCTCCTTTGTTTGGATTTTTTCATATTGGTGATTCAGGCCCTTGCAAGAAAATGACTACTTATCTTAATTGATGAACACAGCATTGGAAGGATATTCACGGCTAGTACATTACATTTGCCATTGCAATGGCAGCAATGTCCTCCCCTAAGAGCAGAAACAAAGTTGGCTGCTGTTTCTGGTGTGCAATGGCTTGGTCAATTCAATTAATCCTCCTGCTGCTGCCAGGATTCAGCTATTGCCCAAGTGATAATCCACACCCTCGTCTTTTCCACCGAGGCTCACTCATTTACAAAATCAGTATTGAACGCTTGCAGCTCCACATATGTGAGATGGCTGCCAATGTTTATTAAGGATAGAAACAGCATTGTGTGAGGACAGAAGCTTAATGACAAGCCATTCACGGCTGCCAGTTCTCAGTTCTTCTACCATCAGAGTGGCGTGCGCTGGGATGATGGATTGGAAGCAGAGGAAAACAATGACACGTTCAGAGAGCCACTCAGCTTGTTCAAGTTACTCCAGCGGGATGAACACATTCAGTCCAGTTTTTGCCAGATATCGTTTCTAATAAAGAGGTCAGAAAGTGCATTGGCCAGCAGCCAGATCTTGTCAAATTTGTCCCCTCCTTCTTTGCTAGTGAAAAATACCTTGCAGGCACAGCACACCAGGTCTCACTGTTCCTCCCCCAACCTCCTCACTTGCCTCCAGGGCTTTAATGGCTCTTTTTCTAATTTTTGGCAATCAAGTCAATATGGGAGTTTGTCCTCTCCTGTATTTTTCTCTGACCTTTGTCTGGAGGCAAGCAGAATTTTTCTGACAACTACCCTTCTAACGAGGGTACCTTGATTATAGGCATTACTGTGATTTCACTCTGAACCAGCATATGACACTTAGCTTTTCTTACCATGATTAGAGCTAGTCAGTTACCACAGTTATAACCACCTCTCAGCAAAGCCATCTGCCTTTCTGGGAAAATCATTCCAAAGGATCTCTGGGCACAATGGATAATCATGGCCACCAACAGCTACAGCTTGTAAGTAAGAAAGACTCCTTCTCTTCCTCATTTCCCCCCATTTCATTCAAAACTCAAGCATATTAAAAAAAATGTCAGACAATATTGCTATGTAAATATAATTTTTAAATTGAAAGGCTGGAGACCAATCTTTTTCAAGTCATTAAAAGAAAAATATTAACAGTTCTGCCTTATCTGCTATAGATACACATGTGTGGCCAGTGGACTGAAATATGACCATCCTCTGACCTCAGCCACATGAGGAAACACATGCAAAATGTGGTCAGTTTGCACAAGCACACAGGGACAAAATCAGAAAGGCCAAGGCATAATGTGAAATAAAAGTAGCAGGGAGCTTTAAAGATGACAATAAATCATTGCATAATTGCATTAGCAGTAAAAGGAAGAGCAAAGAAAAGGTTGCTCCCCTGCGTGGCAGTGAGGGAAGGATATTGACAGATGATGCTGAGGAGACCTAAGGCTTAATGGTTTTTTTCTTTGCATCTGTCTTCACTGAAATGGTTGACTGCAAGCAGATGACCAGCATAATTGACTACCTCCAACAACAAAAATATCTTCAATAAACCAGCAAAAAAGTAGCTAGAAACTGGTTAAGGTAGTTGAACTTATCTGACACACACCACTGTCTGAGGCAGCCTTCAACTTTTTCAGTAACTAGAACTTATCAAGGAAAGCTAAAATACTAAGAGACTAGAAAAAATCAAACATACCTCAGAGAAGGAGGAGAATTAAAGACTCATGAATTTAACTTTAATCCCTTCTTAAGTAAACTACTGGTAAGCACAGAGGAGATAATGGGGCAAGCAGTAGCCACCCGAGAGTTATCAAGAACAGATGTGGTTAAGTCAGTCAGATTCCCTTCTAAAACATGGGAAATGGCCTTGTGAACAGAGCAGAAACAGTCCCAGGCTAAGAAAAACAGCTATGGATGGATGCAATAGGTTGAGCAAGGCTGCTCCTACAGAGTAGCTAGAGAATAGACTCACAGTCACCAGAATAGACAGACTGAGATATTTTCTATGTGGATCACTCTCTGAATTTACACAGGGCTTTTCATTATTAATTAGGACACTCTTGAATCTGCAGAAAACCCAAAAGAAGGAACTTTGGAGGAAAGGATTAACATTTCAAATGTTCCTGAAATACAGAGTAGACTTCAAAAATAGAATTAACTTAAATAATGGCAACTAGAAAGTAATTTACATAGTTCAAATAATTTAACAATCAATTAAAAGTAGAGAAAAAATCTGTGAGTTGCTTTTTCAGGAGTGGATCTGGAAGTTCTACTGGGTAACAGATATGAGTCAGCAACATCAAGCTGTTTGGGAAAGAAAAAGACAGAGTGGGGACATAACAGCAGTCTAGAGACACTGGAGGAAAAGAATAATGTGTTAGGTATTTAACTGAAGCAAGAATAATTGAGTTTAGATACTGTTGAGCAAGGCAACTTCCTACACAAAAGGTAGTGGAAAAGACTGCCATAGGAAGGTGTGGAGTTTATTGTAAACTAAACAAAAAAAACCCAAAACAACCAGGATGAAATGAACATCTTTTGCAGGAATGGCATACCCTGAAGATCCTACCTTGGAAAACTGACATGGTCTCTCTTAAAGATCTGTAATTCTGCACCTACGTAGAAATTTTACACACATATATTTCCTAGAAATTGGTTCTACAACAGCTGAGAAATATAACAGGGACTACATTTTTTTTAAAAAAAAAAAGGCTGCCCATCATCTCTAAATTAAAGAAATGTATCTACATAATCAGACAGTCTTAATTTTCTTTCTCCTTCAACAATCACAGCCTATCTGCCAATTAGAATATGTGATAGTACTTACTGTCTCTCTGAAGATCCCCCCTCCTCAAATCAGAAGAGATGCATGAGAATTTCAAAAACGTTTAATGAGCTACAACCCAGGAGGGCTGCAGTTAAAAAAGAAAAAAAGGTGAAGGATAAAGGTGATAAGGTGATTACTTTAAGTGCCCTAATATATTAAGGAGAGAACATTATGCTCATTTTTATAAGGAGTTATATTAAAGAAGGCTATTAAAGAAGGCAGCAAAATACAAATGAAGACGTAAAGAAATGAAAAAAATGCAGGAGAGAAAGTAAATATTATGCATATGAGCAGGTGAAGTGCAAACACCAATTTGAAATCAAGTGACATTGATGAAACTAAAGGAGACATTAAAATTATTTCCTCTAACCTTGTGGAATCTCTCATAAATTTCACCCCCATGCTTTCTTATTTCCTGACCTTCTTGATTCACCCTTTGTCTTTTCAAAGTGAAAACATGTCCCCCCAGCAGAGTATCTCAAACCTGCTTTCTTAGATGCTGCAGTAAACAAGTGAAAGTCTTTGCTTACTTTGAGTTAAAAAAATCTGCAAATTATCTTACTTACACTTCAATGGAGCTTTCAGCCTACTTTGTAGTTAACAGTCTGCCACATTTTGGGGTGGAGGGGTTGTTTGCTGTACTTTTTTTAAAGAACATGTTTCAACCAAAGGAGAATGTTTCAGGTACACAGGCAGTACAGGTCCTCCTGGCTCCAAAACAAACACTACCATGACTGAAGTTTTCTGTCCTTATTTGTGTCTGATCCAAGGGTCAGTGACCCCAGCAGTGAAGGATCACCCAAATGAGCAACTGGGACTGTTACCCTGCTGAGAACCATGTTGCATCAAAGAATATCATTGCTGTCTGAAAATAAAAATGGAAATTGGTTTTTCTTTTGCAGAACAAAAATGGTCAGAAAGGCTGATATTTACACCAACAACAACGGTTCCCTGATCATTAGATTACCTCAGCTCTAATCTCCTATTTAGCTCTTCTGCTGGACTGAAGTAGAAATGAAGATCATGATATTCAACTATTGCTGAAACACAAGCTCCTGCTTTCATCTTTCTTCATTACTTTAAGAGCTCTGGTTTCCTCCTTCATGAAGACTTGCTTGGACCATTTCTTCCCATACAATTTTTTTCCCCAACTGGAGAACAATTTCAGAAAACAGCACTGGTGGGCAACATCTGAATTCTGCAGTCAGATTTGTAAGGAGCAGCTGTTCCCACATGTGCAAGAAACAAATGACACAGGCACTACATGTTTCAAATGGTACCATACATCACACCATGAATCAAATCAGTCATTCCCAGACACTGCAAGGCAGCAACTGGAGGCTGAGCTATGATGCTGTTATCAGTTGGTTGAGCTGAGCCTATCCACCAGCCATGCTCCTCTAGTCTAGTAACAAGAGTGGGTACAAAATTCTGCTGCTAGCTCTATTTCAGGTCCATTGTTCTGTGTTCCTGGAGTACTATGTATAAAACAGCCCAATCCATAAATTGGAAAATGAAACAGTATGAAGTGGCAAAAAAAGCTATGAAAAACTTCACAACAAAGCAAGGATTATGTGAATCTCATACACTGAAGATGAAAGGAAAGGAAAAGGGAAAAAACCCCAAACCAATAAAGCATATAGCTTATAAGTCAGTATCTTAGCTCAGGACCCACAAATTCACACCTACAACACCTCTGAGGATTCACCTGGAAACCTTACTGGGTCAGAGTACTGACAGCACAAATGTATAGCATGGCCAAAACAGAGCCAGGTGTCTCATAACTCAGAAGAGGTTTGTTCTAGTAACTGCTTACAAAATAAAGGTTGCAGCTGTGGTGTGGAGGGAGGATCCATCTGCCTGTTATTCTGGTTAGGCAAATACTTGCTGCTGGATTTAAGAATTAGAAAAAGGAGTAGGATTAGTGCCTCGTTTTACTGTCAGACTCCTGTAGTGCAGTGTGGAAAACCTTATAGGTTTTGAGTTCTGTTCAATTCAGCAACAGTAAGTTCAGTAAGTTACTAACTATGGTACAGCTACTTTAATTCTTTTAAAAAGGGAAATAAGTCTTTTCCACAGTAACTCTGCCACTAAAGGAGAGTTCATATGACATCAGAGGACATGCTGCTGCCTTAGCCTAAAGTTCTTGGCATTCTAAAGTGAAACATTTTAGTGCTCTTACCTTGAACTGATATCCAAGAGAGCACTGAATTTATATGATCTACAAGACACCTTAAACTAATTTGTAACAAAGATTATTATAAAGACCACATAAATTAAGTTTTTTTCAATACATTGCAAGGGACTTAGCCAGACCTTGCCCAGTGCAATGTGTTGAATCACTATAGAGAATAATAGAAAAAATATACTTTTAGCATGATGTCCTAAAATTTCTATACTTACAATATGTAGCTAGAGAATATGTGGTGTTTTGTTTAAAAAACTACTCCAGTAACTATTCCTCTACAAAGGCTTCAATTTACATATCTCCCAAAGTCAGTATTTTTATGAAGTGGAACTGGCCTGAAATGTTTTTCTGAAACTCAATATTCACATGCTTCACTTCTGTGTTCTCTTCCAAAAATTATTGCCATTGATTTTTTTTTTCATATCCTGCACCCTCATTCATTATGTAAAGAAACCACTGCCAAAAACAATGCTACAAATCTCAATGAAACTGAGACAAGAAGACCCCACCACAAAAGAAGTGAGAATGAGAAACACATTGCTCTGATTTTCTGATCTCTGAGGAATTTTTCCTCTCCTCTGTTACAGGATGGGAAAAAGGTGGACGTTTTAATAGAAAACTTTACAAATTATCTATATTTTGAATGTTTGCAGTAATAATGGTTTTAGAGGTAACAGTTTCTGAAAGCTGTTAAGTGGCATCAAAATACAGCAGCAGCAAAAGTAAAGCTGAACCTTTGAGTTACTTCAAAAACACAGATAACACTTAGGCCATGTAAGAAACAAAAATCCTTTCCTCATCAC
Source organism: Notiomystis cincta (assembly GCA_013398075.1). Classification (NCBI taxonomy): domain Eukaryota; kingdom Metazoa; phylum Chordata; class Aves; order Passeriformes; family Notiomystidae; genus Notiomystis; species Notiomystis cincta. The sequence goes on along the minus strand of VZRX01021899.1, from coordinate 14,967 downwards.
AGTATGTTGTCTTTTTTCCTTAAAGTAAGATGAAACTGCTCGATGAAAATATTTTGCTTAAGGGGGAAAAAAGTTGGGGTTTTCCAATAAAAATATTATGGTCTCTCTGGGAAATCTGGAAAGACACCAAGAGTGTCCTGCTGTTCAGCCCCCTACTCCATCTGATACTTTAACAGTTCCAGATGGCCTTTACTACAGGATGACCTTCCCTCTATTCTTTTATTATGACCTTAAGGTCACAAATTATCTATAGGATGCTGCTGTCATTCTGTAAGACACTGCTGTACTCTTTCATCTAAAGAATAAAGATGCTTAACATTAAAACTCATCTTTGTTAGGCTGACCTTCCAATGATGATCAAACCAGACAGTTATTCCAATCAATGTCATTGCTGCAGAAAATATGTTTCGTTTTTTGCAACACTGACATTAAGAAACTAAGGCATGGTTTTAAATCAAATCACTTTTGCAATCCTACTTGGCTAGAGAGCATAGCCTGTTATGCTCATTTAAAATATCAAAAATATTGCTGGAACGGTTTTGATGAGTTACATTGATTAGAAGGATGTGGTGGGTTTGTTTTTTGTAAATTATTGATGTGTTTTTTATCCAAATGTCATTGATAGGAGGTAATAAAACTTTACGTAGGTTTTATTAATTATATGTCTTTCTCTATCATCACTAACAGAACACATTGAACTTACATAAGAAAATATAATAAATAGTCCCAATGTACTAAATAAAGTAATAAGGTTAATTTCTTTCCTGCTGTCAGTAAATTCATGTTAGCAGTCTCTCGTCAGCTTGACATCAATTAATGATTTTAATTCCAGACTCTTGTCACAGTACTCACCACCCTTTCGTCTAATTAAAATGGATGATGCATGATGAAGGGAAAACACAAGACTTCTGTTCTTGTTGTAACATTTCTATTCATTAATATACTTTTACAACAAAGGGCTTGTGGCTTTAATGGTACTAGAGAAGGATGAAGAGAAGTTTATTACACGTTAGAGATAAAGACCCATATACCCTTAGGAAAATATAATACAGGAAGCATTTTATGGAATAACCGAATCCTTCAGGGGAAAAAAAAAATCAGTGCTATTTTAACTATTAATGAACAAGCAGAATGTTTCCCTCTAAATTTAGGACAAATAATGCGAGAACGACACCCACTCTANGCGGAGCCGGGCCGGGCCGGGGCGGCAGCGCCGAGCCCGCAGCTCCCCCTCCCGGCCCCGCCGCTCCCCAGGCACCTCCCGCGCCGGGAGCTGGCGGCGCTTGGGGCCCGGCGACGGCGGAATTATGTAAATGTAGCTCCCTCTGTAACCCAGAGGAACAAAAGGTCATGTTTGCCAAAACAGAAAGCGGGGAAACCAGCACGGCGAGGGCTTTCTGGTGCAGACGGTAGCTATGCACATGCAGGTAGCCAGCGCGGGACCGCTCTGCCGCGTTAACTGCCCCCAGCAAGCACAGCCCGGCACAGCCCGGCACACGCTGCGGTTGTCCAGCCGCTCTTACAGAGCACAGCGAGCCCCCGGCTCCGCAGGGCCCCAGCTGACCGCTCTATCGCCCTCCCGGCATCTCCGGAGCCTCTGCCATAGCGCTTCCACCAGCACAACACTTTAATTCCCTCCCAAAAGGTTTCTCCTTATCTCCTCAAGACTGATCCTCCCAACACAGGTGTTAAAGCGCCTGATTTTGCAGCCGTTTCAGTGGAAGTTGAGGAAGAATACAATACTAAGATTAGAACACTTTTATGGTAACACAGAGATTTATAGAACATTAGTAAAGCTCTTAAATCGGTGTATTAACCAAACAGAGAAAATATCCTCTAGACTTTGCTTCCAAGAGGAGGAAGTGCCTCTAGAGGCGGATTACAGCATAAGTACTGTTTGCCCATAGATGGATCACGAACTCTGAATCATGAGATTACATGAGAATTGCAACTTTCATCTTTTAAGCATTATCCAGCAGTGAAGCATGCTGGATTCAGATGAATTTCTTAAAAACTTCACAAAGAGGTACGTTTAGTTCATTCCTCTGTTATCTACTGCTCGGGTACAAAGAGTAAAGTTGTTCAGGTCAGGGAGAACTTTCTTTCCTTGAGGAAGTCAGTCCAAGGCTGAAGATGGCCAGTACATATGGCCTTGCCATGTGTGCCAAGAACTGCACATGCCTGTGCTAAACAAGGGAAGACCACAGGCAAAGGCTCTGGATTTGCTGACCATTTATTTTGTAATGAACACAAAGTTGAAATTGAAAGAAAAAGAAAAAGGGGGAGGGGGNGGGGGGGGGGGGGGGGGGAAGAGCCCAAACCAACAAAAAATTAAGGAAAAATGCAAGCGTGGAAGAGGGAGAAACAAAGGTATCGGAACCTGGTGTTGGAGGGATGTCTCTCTCCAGCAAGGACTACCAATAACAACCAAAGACAAAAGCAGTAGGTTTTTTCAACAGTTCTGTCTTCATATCTCCTAAGAAAGAGACTACACTAAAGGGCCCTGAAGAACCCAAGAAACATTTCAGGCAATCACGTTGCAGGATATCAATGAACACATTGGCTAAATATTGAGCAAACCTACTCTGGAAGGCCCTCAAAGATCAGATGTAGAGAGTTTCTAGATTGGAAAGAGCTTCCAGAGGTTTAGATGCAGCAGCACAGCACAAGGTGACCACCCACAGGAACTGATTCCTCTTGGTCACTGACAGAAGTTTCAACATCTCCTTTTAAGTCAATCCAACATTGCAATGCTTGTGTAAAACTGTAAGCAGTTGGAAGCACCTCTGATAGCTCAAGATGTTCCATCCCTCTGCATTCTGTAAAATCCAAGAGAGTTTAGGAAGATATGCAAATAACAGGTGCATCAGGAGACTCTGGATTTGATAGAAGACCTTCTACAGTAAAACTACAAAGGACCCAGGGCTGTTTTCTCAGCCTATCCAAGTGAATGCAGCATCTCAGTGGTACCCAGTTTGAGCAGTCCAGTGACAGACAGACCAAGATGACCACAATATGGGAAAAAAGGCCTGCAAATTAGCATATATGTAAAACAGCTGTGATTTGGCACAGGAACAGAGCTGACTGCAGACTAGACTCTTTCTTAGGAGACTCAAGGCCACATTCAGAAAACCTATTGCCCAGTCTTGCCTCAAGTTTTAGACTGGTGCCACTGCTGGGGAGAACCCTTTCTAACAGCACAGCAGAGCCCAGCCAAATTTTCAGCTCAGTGCTTGGCAGATACTCAAGGAAAATGCAAGCAGACTTGTTTTTGTGCAGTAAACCAGTGTTAAAGCATGGTGACATGGGGCAATGTTCTAAAGCCGTGGATGAGTGGTTGTTCCAACATTTGGATGATTTACAAATCGCAAGTATTTTATAGAATTTTTGGTAAGACTAGTGAGTGGTCTCATCAGGTACACCCCTAATTGTTCCAGTATTCTTTGTCATTGAAAGCTGGCTATATTTTCAACTAGTTAACTTCATTTTTCATTCAAAATTACTTTAAGATTCTCAGTAAACACGTACCATATACACATATATCCAACATATATAGAACGTAGCTTAAGACATATACAGCTTAAGAGATACACTCCTTAATCAATGAATCACAGAATGAAGAAATTATTATTAATAATATATTTATGAAAGACCATTTTATTAATTTAATCATGGTAAATTGAAGAGCATTAATTTTCTTATTTGTCTCATAATCCATATGAATGCTAGGTTTTAAAGAAAATACTACTGTAAGCACAATACTATTAAAATTATTAAGTAAAGGCATAATATTTCCATAAAAATGTGGGCATGATTGATTTTTTAATGGGCTGTTCACTTGTTCTCTGACCCCCCCTAAGGATTTTTGCTCCTAGCCTCTCATACATAGTAAATTCATTAAATCCAACCTATTTCCCCAAAGCATTGCATCATTTTAGAGGTATATAGTATTAAATACCAAGTAAAATAGAAGAACTGAATTGCACCGCTAAAAAAATTGATGAGAAAGAAACCACAGAAAACAAAGTTAAAATAGCAGCCATTATGAGCCAACACTGACAGTAATATTTTACTCTGTCTCCTAGTAAGCATTTTGAGGGATTGTTCAGTTAATTTGCAAGAGTACTCTTCATTAACAGCATGTATCTAACATCATTATTTTACAGGATCAAAAGGAAACTCTGCAATCTAACTGCAAAAATATTTAGTCTCTATGGACCAAATCAACATCTGAATTTTTTAGAAACATAAGGAAGCACCTCACACATTTGGTTGCTATTTTATTATCTTTTATTAGTTGTACATGCGACTACCCCAAAGAAGTTGCATTCTCTTATAGACATAACACAAAGGAAAGCAAATACACAGGGAAAGAGAATAATGGAGGAGAAGGACCCATGTTACTGTAACATCAAGCTGTTATGAAGTTCTGGCACATGCATTTTCTGCAGTTTCAGTGAACATATAAAATTGTTTTTATGACACACAAGGAGTGAGATTCCAGGAAAGATTCAAACTGGTTAGCATTGATGGACAGGGATTAGGAATTTTCTCCATGCATTGGGGGCTATACAAATAATTTCATAATTCTACCTTGGTACCCAGCGTGACTATTGCAACCTCTCTTACATCATCACATGGACAGTCTATACTCTCACCATTCTTACTGAGAGAGACAGAGAGACACAGAGAGACAGAGAGAGAGAATGAAGAGAGAGAAAACGTTACTAACTCAGGCGTCAAGTCTTTCTTCTTTTCATAAATGTATACGGCTGATTTTCTGAGGACCTAATGTTACTAAGAAACCCTAAGGGCCAGCGGGGGCTCAGCAGCGTGGGAAGCCAGGGCACAGCTTGTCTGTGGTGCTTGTCTGGCCAACCATCCCCTGCCCTGAGCTGGGCAGAGCAACCCAGGCAGCTTTCCATGGCTCTGCACCCCTGGCATCAGCTCTGTGGCTGCTCTCTCCATGTGAAGGGAAGCTGGCTGCACAAACACCCTCATCCCTTACTTCCTTCAATTCCAGTCTTCCTCTTTACCATTTAATCTGCAAGCACTTTACTTTTAAAAACAGGAACAAATTTAGTGACCCTGACTCATTTTGGTTAAAAAGAGAAAATAAAAACCAATCAGAATAGCAAAAAACATCCAGGCACTGTAATCCAGGCACCTTCTACAATCAGAATGGGTGGACAAAGACAAGAATAAATTTTTACATCAATTTATGACAGCATATCTGCTACAGATATAAAAAATTCCCATGATGTAATCTAAACAGATGATCACAAATGATAAAGTTTCTGGAGTTTAACAAGTTAAGCTAATAAACACACACTCCCAGCCTTCCTTAACTGTACCATAAATCACTCAACCCTAAAAGAACTGAAAGCAAACCATTTTAGGTTTAACTGAGGAGTCTACACAAGAGTTGCTGTGGCTCACTGTTCTTTTGAGCTGTTAATGACAAAGCCACCACTCATGACCTTTTGTTCTTATTTGCAGAAGACCAATGTGCATAGAGATGATGGTTAAAGAGATCATTGTGACTAATTAATGATATCTCCTGTACAAGGACAAGAAAATTTCCCTCCAGAGTTTCTGCCTCAATCCTAAATTTATGGCTGAGCTATAGAATGATTTTTAGATAAATAATTCTAATGCATAGTTCACTTTCACTGCTAAATGTGTCTGAATCTATTTACCATTCAGCAATCAAACCTTTTAAAGTTTGTCTCCTTACTGAAGTCATGTCTGCTCAAAGAGGTTGTCTCTCCACTCACATCCCCCAGGATCAGTTAATTGATAACCTAAGCTTTTCAAGATTTTGACTAAATTGATCTGAGAGACACCAGAGCCTAGGCCCCAAATATCTAGAACTACAAGAGACAGGATGAAAAGTAGACTGGAAATATTGAGAAGGGCATATCACATATATATTATATAGGGGGTTTTTATGTTAAGGGAAGCTGACAAGGAAAAATAGAGGTACTCACCACTCATTTTTACAATTAGCAGTTTAATATACATATCATTCCATAAACAGACTGCATGGCACATAAATAGACTGAACTCCAGTGACAAATATACTAGTAAGTATAATTTTTAGGTTTCTCCTAAATTTATCAATGAAAAATCTATGCAAAACTCTGAAGAAAAATACAAAACATACTTCATTCTATATAAATATTTGTTTTCTGAAAATGTCAATAAAATCAGTTATAGAATATATAGAGAAAGCATTTCATTTTATTACTTCAGTCTCCTCAATAAGAAAGGGAGCTCTGGGTCTATAAAAGATGCTTAACACAGCCAAAGGAGCTGTTCATACTAATGTCCAAAATAAATCCAGCATTGTCTTGTTATTTAAAGTATATAAACATATCAACATGTGGAAAATTTCATCAGTGAAAATTGAACTTCAGTTATTTAATTTAAAAAACAAACTCTCTCTATCAAGTTTTAAGCAAATACTGAAGTCTACCTCTCCTGTTCTTGCTTCATTCGTATTCTCTCCTCTTCTGAAGTTAGAGCTTCCTGCACTTTTATTTTACCAGTTTTCTCACTCTTGTCATCTTTGCGATGTTTGCCAAACCTGTTAATAACACACAAAAAAAGAATCTAACTTGTGAAATGAACAAAACCGTATTTTCCTTTTCCTATGACAAAGAGAGTTCTCCAAGAAGGACTGCTGGGAAACCAGGAAGGGAAAGTGCAAAGATCTCAGAATCTCAATTATTAATATCTTCAGGCTGCTTCTGGTTTTGTTTTTTTTTTCACACAAGTTTTTTAATTTTTATTTTCATTTCACTCCTCTTAAAAGTTTATAGAATTCCTCACTGAAGAACAAAACAAACACAAAAAATGAGAATTGGACCACATTTCTCTTTTATGGCAGGATTTTGGGGTCACTCTTCTTAAACAGACAGTCAAACAATGTTTTAGAACACCATCTCTGCCCAGGGACACAGCTCAGGTTTGCATTAAGCAAAGGCTTCCCACGTGAACGTGAGGAGAGAGGGAGCTGCAGGTCCAACAGCTCCCAGGGCAGCACCGCCCCCCGCACCCCCAAGGGCTGTTTCACCACACAGAGGATGCCACTCAAAATTGTCAATTTATTCTTTTTCAGCATCAGGGTTGTTTTTTTAAACTTTATTCATCGTGGCTCTTTCCCCAGGGGTGTTCTGTGTGGGAGGGTGAGTGGGGGGATGGAGCTGCCTGGGCTGCCCTAGACAGAGACAGGTCCTGCCAACCCAGAGTTTGCCCTCTTCACATCTCCTCTTTGCCTCTAAAGGCTACATTTCAAATATATTAGGTTTCTTCCATATTTGCACATTCCACTGTTTTCTTTAAACTTTCAGAGTGTGAAGAATTTGGCATTTGAGCTACTCAGTTATTATTAGGACAAAATTATTCATATTTCTTAAGATATTCTGACCTATTCTGGAAGGAATGACTTTCGTATAGAGCGAACCAAACAAACACTTTAATATAACCTTTAAATAGATCTAAACTTTAGATGAAAATTTTCTATTTAAAGCAGAAGGGCTAACACATTTCTGTTAAACAGTATATATACCAATTAAATGTGGCATCATTTATCACACCAAAAGCAGCAAGAATTTTATTTTTTTTATACCAAACACTCATCTGAGAGCTGACTGACACTGTGGCACTTCACATTCAGGTTCACATCAAAAGTGAAATTAAAGCACTGGGACTTACAATCAAACATGCCTAGCAATAGTGCCGACAGAACACCACAAATGCTTATGGACAGTGAAATAAACCACAGAGTTCTTAAACTTTTCTTCTGACCTGTTAAGGCAGCATCTTTAAAATATTTAGAGTTCACCAGGCATTTATAATATTTTCCCATTTGTTCCTTTTGATTTTAGGACAAAGCCATTGTGTGGGATGAAGACACACCACACAGCAACCATGCAGAATGATTAATTTCTGGTCATTCAGTCAAGAGATGTTATTTATATTATGTAATCATGTTTATGGTTCTTAGGGCAGCTCTTTAAAACCAAAACACAAAACTACAGCACAGGAACATATACACAAACTTTAAAGTGTGTGCCTGTTCTCCACACAGATTGCTCATTTCCAAAGTAATTCAGGCATCTGAAAACTAAAACTGTTTATTAAAAACCACCTGAAAGAGGGTAGGCAGAGGACATGATAGGGTTAAGAAATGCAAAATAGGGTGTAAAGTTAAAGTCTCTGATTTTAGAATGTTATATGTAAAGGTGACACACTTAAATTCAGTCATTCAAAACACCAACATGTATCTTTTGAAACATCCACCTATTTATTAGAGAGCAGTCAAAACCATTATACAGAGCATTTACATATATGACACAAGGGATTCAAATCAAGTTCTGGATGTTGCACACCAGACAAAAGAGATTGGTTAATTTAAAATAGCCCTAAAACCTAAGGAGTTTTGGCAGAAATACAGTGGAACTGAGCCATTCTACCCTGATACACAAAGAGTGCCTGAGGTGGCAGCACGGGTCTGACTGATGGAACACACAGAGCTGTGAGGAGACAAGCAACATATGTGGCACTCCAGCATAGCATCTCTGGGATGCTCACATTTGCTTCTGTCTCCTGTCCTTCCTCAACCCATTTAAAATGTCAGGCAAAGCAAAGGAATCAAATTCTGGAGTACCCAGTTTATTTCTGAAAAAGAAATCATGGTTTTTAAAAAAAGACCGGGGGGGGCAGGGGGAAGAAAAGAATTAGTTATTGCTCATTAGGTTTTGGCAGCAAAAGAGAAATTGTGCCACCATAAATCAATTCATTGCAAGTATGAACAGATATATAGTGAAATCAATACCTTATTAAAAAAATAAAGTACACAGGAAATTTCTAATAATCCTTGTAAGCAATCTAGTAAATGTCTGGTCAGGCTGCATGACTGTGCAGAGAACATTTCTAAAGTTATCATGTGATGCAAACCTAGGAAAATTCAATGGTTTGAATTTGCAGATCCAACCATGCAAGTCCAGAGCACACAGAGCTCATGTGCATTCCCACAGAGGCAGAGGTGGGCACCACACATGGAGCACTTGGAGCAGCACCAGGGCTCAGTTTGCTTTGAGTCATGAGCAAGTTGTGGCAACAAGTCTTCTTCTCTTTCAGGGTTTTCTTCCAATCATCCAGGAATTAATGTTGTTTCTGCCCCCAAGGACCATCCTGATTCAAGTCTCTGGAAGACAGCTCTGGCTTTCCCAGGCATTTTAGAGGGTGGCCAGACTGATCCCACTCTGACTGGAGACTTCCCAGTGCCCATCTCTGACAAGCTCAGTGGTCATCCCAGCAGTGGACAGCCTGGCAGAGTATGAACCATGGTGGTCTTGCACAGGTGCCTTCTCTGGACCTTGTGACCCGCAGGAGTGATCTATCTGCCATAATCACCACTGCCTGTAACAAGTTCAGCAACATTAACTGCACCATCCCTACACTGCAACCCAGAATAACAAACACCATCTTCCCCCCTCCCTGAGTGGCTTCATGTTTTTAGCACAATGCACAGTTGTGTTAATTGTGGCTTAACAATCACAAAGCTTTGAGAAGATGCTAAGATAGCATCTTAAGAAGATGCTGAGAGAGACACCAAGCACTTGAGAGAGGTGCTGAAAAGAACTATGATGGAGATACCTTTGTACACCCCCACATACCTCTTTTATTTATGTAGGAGCAGTCAACACTCCTCACTCCAAACATCATTCAAAGTCTTTGGTAAGATTACTCTTGCTTGTAATAAATGTGTTTGTTATTTACTTCTATTAAAAGTGTTTGCTTCATGAAGTATGATTTACAGTCATAATGAAACCTACAGCCCAAATCAGCATCCTCTCCACCAAATTTATAGCAGACATTTATAAATTATTTATTCAACAGTCACATTCAAGCCAAGTTTAACTACAGAAGGCATACCAATAAAGCCAGCTGTTAAAACTGTGTCAGCTGTACTGTGGTGTGACTACACTGGTGTCAAGCTACTGAAAATCACCTGTCCCAATTTCTTCAGGTAGATGTTTCATATAAATGATGGTTCCTATTCATGAATATTAACCAAGACAAGACACTTAGAAATAAGACTATTCAGACCACTGAAATTCAAGCAGTCTATGCAATATCCTTTCAAAACACCAATTACACATCTCACAGTTACTGTGCAATGTCTCCACAGTCAGAGGTAAAGCCCTTTCTGCTGCTGTTTGATGGCCCTTGTTTAGTTGTGTGAGTCAAAAGTCTGTGTCAGGTCCCCAGAATTACTCCCAGGATATACAACACCCTGAAATGAATGTGTTGGCTCAATGCAAAGTTCTGGCTTACCTATGTGAAAGTTTCTCCTCCTTACAAGTGCAACTGGTCTAGTCCCTGACCTGCCCCATGAACATTAATGTGTTTGACACCTTCCCTGCAAGCCACCAGGCTTTGCATCATTGTGAATTTTACCTCTTCACTGCCCAGGTACTCAAAAGGAAGGAGAGATGGAATTAGGATAGATGGAATTAGATGGAATTAGGTCCCATACATGACCCATGGCAAATTTGGAACCTTACTGCTTCCAATATTATTTTTTTCCATAATCCATTTATTGACTGGCCTGGCACATCCACATAAGTTCTCCCACTGAAGTGACTGCTCACTTACTGAGACCAGCCTGAGACTGAAAGTTGTGAAGTGCAATCAAAGCTGCCTCCCTTGTAAAACAGAAATCACCATCCATTTGTGCTGTGTCAGAGAGACTCTAGGCTGTTGCAAGGCCTTGAGGACACAGCCAAGTGCTGTGATCCCAGCCCTCACTGCTCCCTCCCCAGACACAGGAGCAGCTCTCTGCAGCTGGTGAGAGAGTGCCTCAAGCACCTGGTGATTTTCAGGAGCTTGTCTGAACCCGAGATGGTCTCGTTCTCACTGCTGGGGGGCTGGCTGCTGGGATACTTGTTGCAGTTCTTACAAATGCAAATGAAGTGACAACTTTCCTTCTGATAAAGACATGAAAATTCCATCGCTCAGCATCTGTGCACAGCAGTGCTCCTTGCATTAGTGAAAAGGAGAACAGTGCTTAAAAAGAAAGGTAGAAACTACTAATTTTGGAATTAAAAACCAAAACCATGCATAAAAGGAGCATCTGTGGCACTGATGTTCAGACAGTCTTGAGAATCTAATTCCAAGCTCTTTTCTTTTGCGATGTTCAGTGCCAAGAATTTGACTGCGAGCTATAAAAGCCCAGCCTAAATCACTGCACAAGATACCAATGCACAGACACAAACTACTACATGACGTGCAACCAAATCACACACACTACTGCCTCACCAACTTACCATATTCATGAGGAAAACACTTCTGTTGCTAAAGCCTGAGCTGTCCCAGCTACTCTGAAGCACCTGCAGCTACAGAAGCTCAACACTGACCTGTGGCCACCAATTCCCTCAATCTCAATTCTTAGAAGCAGAGCACAGAATTGTACTCAGGGTAGGAAATACAAAGCAAAAAAAGAAGTGCACATTTCCCTCCAAATCCCAAGTAATAAAAAAATTACCATTCTGTTAATAAACATATCCTTTCATGGATATAGCTTAATACTTCTTTGAGGACACAAACTGTATGGTTATAGAATAATCTCTTCATAATACTAAGAATGTTTACTTCATGTAACAGCTTGTTTATTCAGTAGCTCTCTCATTAAAACCCTGTTATAGAAAGTATAGCTAAAAAGTAGTTTATTTTGTAGCTGCACAAGCAAAGAAAAAACTTCTATGAGTAACTGAAATAGAGGTTGTAAATTAAAAATACCCTGTCTCTCCAAGAGTGTGAGAAATTGATGAAAGAGAGCAGCTGAAATCTTGTTCACTCTAATTGCCAAGATACTCCAGAGTTGTACTTAATTTATATCTTCTTAATTCTCCTTTTACATTATGGTTTGGAGAAAGTTTCAAGATAAGTGTAAATGCTCAAAGTCATATTCACAGATCCACAGACTTAATCCTCAAATTCAGCCTACAACAAGAATCACAATCAGTGAAGAAATTAAAAATTGTAAGAGGACAGACTTTTAAATGTATGATCTCTAGTACACAATGGCCATGTCACATCAGAGGAAAGGACCATCCTCAGACCCCATGACACTGGTTTGTCACGTTATTATTAATAAAAAGATGAGAACACAGACCTGCTCATCGTAAGCTTGACCCTCAAATAGGAAATCTCATGAACTTTGGATAATCTAATCAAAGTAAAATGAATACCCAAACCTCTCTGTCAGCTGGCTCATTTTCAAGCTGACTTGCTTGAATGACTGTCACCTACTAGGAGATGACCTAATCCAAAGTCTATCACACAGAACAGGGAGGCACTGACTAACAAGTGGCTTTGGGCCAATGCCTCAGAGCAGCTGAACAGTAAGAGGCTCAACAGAGGAGACAGCATAGCAGAACATTTAAAGAACAGGCTCAAGCTACAACATGGTGCCATATATATTAAAAAAATATGTGAAATGTACATAAAATGCACATGTAAACATAAAGAACATGTAAATGATTATGAATAAATAGATATAAATATAGATAGAACAAGTGAAGAAAGGAGGATGCGTGAGTGGTAATAACAGAAATTCCACATTTACAAGTCATCTCAAAAATAGATTCAGTTTAAAAGAATATATATCAGCATCCTTGATATAACAAAAATAATATACACATAATCTGCTAAATGGATTTTACTGTGATGCGTTACTGATGAGATCATTGTCATCTGCCAAATCATCCACATATTTCATTAGAATAAAGAGCTACAGAAGAAACATGCATTAGTTGATTAATGAAAAAACACAAAAATTGATTGAGACAGAAGTTCAGTTGCATTATGTTCCTTAACAGAAAAAAGACCATCATTAAAAATTAACAAATGGTAAGTGTCTTGAGCTATTTTGTCAGTGTTTTCTATCTTCAAGGTATGCTCTTTTCCCCATAGTAGCAAACAATATTCACACACACATAGACACAGATAATGTAAACACTGCTTGAACGATTTTGCAATGATTTCTTTTTCACCCTGCTGTATCAGCAAAATCATAAGATTTATATTGCAACATATGATTGTGACACACAAACCCATTCTGTTCCAAAAAGAAAAAAAAGGCAAACCCAAGGATTTAACATAGCACACAAACAAAAGCCACCCTCTTTAATGATGCCTTGAAGGTTTAGAAGCCTTCCATTCCAAGCAAAATTGTGCAAGTGTTATTTTAAAAAACATGGGTTTAAGTATAAACATTTACATATTTGCAATGGATTTCTAGAAGCAGCCTGTTATCACATGCTACTAATCAAATGAGATACAATTCTACTTGTTGGGAGGGAGTGGAATGACTGCTGGAGTGACTCAGCAGCAGCACTGTCCCGAGATGACACAAAAGCACTGATGTGAAGGCACCTTGATGCAGGAGCTTGCAGGCATTATTAAAACAGACATTGATAACTTAATTTTCCATGGATTTCTTTGCCTATCTTAAAAATGATAAAGCAGCAATCCTTCTGGTGCAATATTCAGCAGAAGACCCCTATCAGGAGGGTTCCTGGAGAACTCTGCTGTCACAAACCAAGAAAAGTGCATTTCAAAAGGTCATAGGTAACTCAAGAATACCCTGAAAAGGTACATCTGTATCTCTTCAGGTCAGTGATGTTTGCCTTCAAGCAATAAAGAAACTCACATGCTCAGCCACAAATATAGACATTTAAAGCATGAGAACAGAAGGGGCTATTACTGGAAAATATCAGCCCTCTGAAGTGCCCACCTTGGGCCTGAATACTGTAAAGCATGTGAAGGTCTTCTGTGTTCTATTCACACAGAATTTTCTCCCAGCAGTCTCTGTATCCCTTTATAAATATTAAAAAAGCTACATTTTTCAGCCCCATTCAAGGGGTGTTCTAGTACATCTCACCAAGCTAAGTTTACTCAAAAAGAACAGACAGGACGGAGCCCATATCGCAACACTTCTTGTACAACAGCACCGGTGATTCCCACAACAACTTCCTGGAAAGAAGTGGAAACAACATATGTGATCCATAAGTGTTCCAGCCAGTGAAACGTAATCTGCCTGTCTTTGTGAGTCAGTATCCCAACTTCATAGAAAATGGGTATGATGCCAAACCAAGAGACATGTCATGAGGTTTCATTCAATTATTTTCATAAACAGTTTTGATAACATTTCCTGAAAGGCATGACACAACAGGCAGAATATTATTCACACCAAGTCGTTCTCTTTTCACAACTTAAGCATTTGTAATATTTACTTCCAGCATTAAATGGTGGAACTTTTAAAAACAGATTTCTTTTATGGAAAGACCATCTGTTTGCAAATTTCTAAACAGAAGATAATCTTCTTGCATTGCTACTCATGATTGCCTGAAGCTAGCTGGAGCCATGGACAGCTCTAATAAATAAATAAATAAAGCACAAGAAATCAGAAAAAAACCCCTAACAACTACTTCATACTACTGTAGTTGAAAAGCAGGCTGAGAAGTTCAAAAAAAGCATGAAAAATTTTACAATGATCCTATTGGAAAGATAGCAGCAAGACAGCAGAGATGTCTAAATCTACTCAGTAAGCAATAATACAGCACAGTAAAAGTCACCATAAATAATTCATATTCATGGTGGTCAGCCAAAATCTGTTAAACTGGGGATTGTGGCATCTCTGAAGGAGTCAGGAATATCAGAACAAGCTTCTGCTTAGGTACAATTTTAACAGTCATCAGTGATGGGAGCAACCACAGAAGTAATACATGACATTTTAATGGACATTTCATAACAGTCTAAGCATTTTAAAGTTTGTGACCGAAGCTCTTTAATGCTGTTTATGTATTCCAAAAAGAGAGTAGTTATTGACCACAGTTACTTGCCCCAAGCCTAATTTTGATACACTGTATGGTACTTGTCATTGAAGAAAGT
>VZRX01021898.1:82977-135276 GCA_013398075.1 Notiomystis cincta | reverse complement strand
CCGCACCTTCCGCACCTTCCTATCAGCAAAGCAACTTTAGAAAATTTATAATCTTGAATCTTGAACTAGCCTGTGGTCTTTGTGGCATTCATGTCAGGCTAAAATAACTTTACTTAGAGGTATTTGTTCTGTTTTTCATTTAACCTATAACTTTTTTGTTTTGGGATTTTTTTCATGGATGTAGAACAACTGAAAACATTCTGTGAAAAAAGCTGAAAAACCTGTATATATTTACTCCTGTGTGAAGGCATAGAGGTATAATATTCTAAAGATCATTATCAGAAATGATAAGAAATAAAACAATCTTTCTGCTGTGTGATGAGGTTTATGAAAATATCCCTAGACAATTCATTAGTTTTATACTGACATGAAAATCAATTAATTTTAATAGGGAATAACAGATTATGTGTTTAATAATTCATCTAATCTCATGAGGCAAAGTGAATTAGACAATGCAATGTAAATCTAATAGCATTTGTAACCACATAATTTGACTATTTGTCAAGAGCAAAGCATAGTGAAATGATCAAGAATTACACACAGTGAAAAACATTAATTGTGTGTAAACTGAGTGACAGTTTCCTGTAACCTTAAAAGCCTGTGAGTTCAGTGTAATTATTTCTATTAGATCTTTCCCTAAAATCGTTCTATATCATTAATTATGTATTCATATTAAGCAGGCAAATTAATAAATAATACAAAATAACTTTTCCATGATTTTTTTCAATTCTGAGATGCTATGCAATTGACAGTTTTTATAGACTGAAACTACGTGAAAATTGTTTTATAATCTGCATTAATTAATCAATAATGGCCCTGAGAGCTGGCATTTCTGCCTATTAATGACCAGCTGAAAGAGTTGAGGATCTGACGTCGAGCAGGGGGCCCTTAACCCATGCGGTCATTAACGCTGGAGAAATGCCCGACCCCCAGGTCACTGTTGCTGTTAATCGAAGCCATGATAATTGTCATGGTTATTTTTCCATGCACACAGAGCAGTCATGTGCTTTCCATCTGAGTGGCATTTATTTCAGGTTAAGGGAAAAAAAAAACCAAAACGGGAAAGAACAAAAGTGAGGCCTTGACAAGCAAAATGGCCGCTGCGGTTGGCTGTGTGCCACAGATGGAGTGTGGAGCACCAGCAGCGAGATCGCGGCCATCTCAGCTGATGTGTCACAGGACACACGATTATGTTGAAGCACAATATTATATAAAGAGGTTGTCCTTTCATATGTTTGAAAATATACATGTTGAAATACACGTTGCCATGGATACGGGTCTGCCTTTAGAGCAATAGTCTCTTTCACTTGGTAGTGACACTGGAGTAACCTATAGAATCAAGGAACATCACACCTCCTTGTGTTAATATGAGAAGAAAATACAAAAAACACATCAGAAAGGCTCAAAGTGCTTTTTTTTTTCTACAACAAAATACAGAGGAATCAATGCCAGGTTGAATGGGGCTTTGAGCAAACTGTTCTAGTGGAAGGTGTCCCTGCCTATGGCAGGACGGTTGGAACTAGGTGATCTTTAAGGTCCCTTCCAACCCAAACCATTTTGTGATGCTATGAATCACAACTTTGTAGGTGATTTTTCTTGTTTATAATCTCAAGAAAAAGTCTTTTCAGTGTAATTTAAGTCAGAAAATGTGGTCTGGACTATAGCACATATGTTCCCATCCCTCTCAGCTTTACCAAGAGTTGGACATTGAGGCACAGAGGCCAGCACAGGAGATGAAGAAGCTGACAGGGCAGGGTGTGAAAATCTTCCAGCCATCTATGCCAAAGGGATGGAAGATACTGATTCTCCCCACATTCTACCAAAAGCAGCAAAACATTTTGTCTCACCTTTGAAGGGCAGGCAGCAGTTTTGGCACATTGAACAGAAAGATGGAAGAAGCAGGTTCTGGAGCAGATCTGGACAGGAGAGAACAGTATTCACAAGCTGGGCTGAAAGGACTTCCTAGCAGTTCCCTAGCAAGGCAAGATACCATCTCTTGTGAGTCCTCTCCTCTATACCCACTTTTGTCATCCAAGCAACACTGCCTACTGTGCATGTAGGAAAGAGAGGCATTTACACTGTAGTTGGCTCCTGGAGACATGCACTGACACAAAACCTGATTTTCATACATTGAATTAAGGTAAGGAAAGTAAACCTTAACTTCCCAGCTTTCTGCTAGTTTATTCAGATTTGGAGAAAGTAGAGGAGAAGAAACAAAAGAGGAGCCTCCTTGGCTGCACATGCCCCACAAAACACTCTTTTTGGAGTCTTAACTCTATCAGTTGTACAGGAAGAAGCACAACAGAAAAGTGAAAATAGGAGAGAGATACATACATAGGCTGAACAAAGAAGAGGAGACAAACAGATATCACAAAAAGAAAACAGATCATTGTCAAACTGAATAACGCATTGGTCTTCTCTAGCATACCTGGCTGTTTTCCATCCATCTGCCAAAGAGTCTAAAGAAACTGGGTGCTTCTGAACTTCAGTCAAGGCTCATCAACATTTGTGTCCAGATTAGGTGTAGTTTCAGGTGTGCTACTTCTTAAAACAGTGCACATAGATGCAGTAACCTAAGGCTGGTCAGAAAATTTCCATGAGAGTTGTAATGAAACCTAAGTTAACCAAAACTTTCATATCTGGTTTGTAAAAAGTAGCTTGATATTCTTGGAACACTCATTATCTCTAATATGTTTACCAACCAACTGACAGCTTTGGTTCAAGAAAGTCTCTTCACACTATGGCCACAGCCATGAAGACTATCAGATTTTGTAGGACCTTCAGCATAAAGAACCTGTTTTGGCTGATCACACTTCTGTCAGCTCCTAGCCCTGATCCACTCCATGCCAGGAGTGAAGCATTCTGGTTGGTACACAGAACAAATTTTCTATTTCTAATGCTAGAAATTCTGGGAGATTTCAATAAAGCTAGCATTAACAAAAAATCACAGGAATATGTGTAATTAAAAAAGTTTCTCTGTCTAATCACTCCTACTGTTTTTGAAAATAACTATTTTTTACTAATTTGTCATGTAACACAGTGAGCTAACCAAAAATACAGACTATGTCTGGCACTGTCTCAGAAACAATTTGTCTTAGCTAACTGAATGCACCTAAGCAACTTAATTGTTAAGTGCTTGGCATTTGCATGTTTAAAGTATGCTTTCCCAAGTCTGTTAGTAAAACACATATTCGCTAAAAAGAAAATTGTTAATATTTAGTCTGACAGTGTTAAAAGCAGACATAGGGAATATGGAAAATAGAAATATTTTACATTTCAACAAGCCATAAATTCAAGCACAAATACTTTCATTAAAAAGAAAAAAAATTTGGTAATTAGTGTTTTGATTCAGTCCTTGCGGCTCTTATGCCTTTAATCGTTCTAAAACCTGGCACTAGAGTACATACAGAAAATCTGAGCAAATTGTCTGAAAGTCCTTAAGGAATTTAAAATAAATGCTTAAATGAATCTCTCACTACTGGCATGCAACAAATGCCCAGATGTATTCACAGTGATGCGCCCAATTAAGTTTAGAAGAATTGCATGAGTTCAGTTTCAGCAGATTCCTATTGATTCTCCTAGTTAATAAACAGTTAAAGGATGAAGTGAGTTTTTAAAAAATATAAGTGCTTTAAAGGTGCTAGAGAGAAAAAGCATAGTACTAAGTGGTCATGTGGCTAGTGCCATTCATCTTGGTAGTGACTATCTGTCAAAAGTGGCAAGAGCCCTGTTAACAGCCATGACCTGTGCTGTAATGAAGGGAGAGTGCACAGCAAAGTGTCCATTATCAGGCAGTTGGGAGCAGTAAATTGGTGCAGTTTGCCTCAATCTTGCAGCAAGTTGAGATGTAAGATAGGTGGGGATCAGCAAGCAGCAATTTTATCCTATGATCATTTTTGTCAGATCGCATCAGAGTGGGAACTTACTCATGTTCATGATTTCAATTAAATAAGTTCCCTCATTAAGTGACCGCTGCCATGAACGTTTTCCATGGTCCCATATTTATAATTGTGTAAACACACCTGCTAATATTTGGACAGGGAGGAGTGATGGAGGGTAAGGTAAACGACACATTAAGATGATAGTCAGGTACAATCAAACAAATCTTGCACCCTCTCAACAGGGCTAACAGCTTGCAATAAAATAGGCAACCTCTGTTACCTATACACTCACCTAAGGTGCTTACATCCAGTTCTAACTAGGAAAATTCATTTCAGACTGTTTGCAAAACGACAAAACACACAAGTAAAATTCCACCTCTGTTCAATCCCATGCAAATGAATTGATGCTATTACCACTTTCCTGGGGAATAAGCCCAAAACTCCAGGTGACACCCAATGCCTGCTCTTGGGCGCATGGAGATGAAAAATTCTGGATGAACTCTTAAACTATCAGGCAGACTTAACCCTTAGGGACCCTCCAGTAAACTAGACAAGCAAACAGAAGACAAATGTACTTGTCACCACCACCCATTCACCTCTTTACAGCAGCAAAAGCCTTTCAGATCAGCCCATCTGCTTTCCAGACACTGCATGTATTTCCCTAATCACATGTTGTCCCTATTCCTACCCCATAACCTAAATGAGGAATACTAAAACTTCTGTAATTCCTGTAATTCTGTACCTCACTTCGTTAGAGGTCTCTGCCAAATCCTTCCCCTATTGTGAAAGACGTGTGCTTTCCCTGCCAGCTCCCAGCCACACAGGTAGTTTGGATGATGGGCAGAGAGGTAAAGCTCATGTCCAAATAACATTATATTGCAAATGGTCACAGCTTTACCCTGTTCCCCAAAGACCCCACACCATCATCTTCCACATGTGGAAGTGCTATAGGACTGAATAGCAAATGTGGTTCTTTTCTTTCCAGGTGCATTAAACCAACAGATGGATCAGATGGATGACTTTTTCTCACTCTTAGTCTATGCCAGCAATGCAACATCCAACTCTAAAGAGAGGACTCAGCTTGTGTTATATGTTGATAGAGACCAACAGAAAAAAAAAAAAAAAAAGGTTTGCAACCTTTAAGAAGTTGCACTTTTACCTTCCCTACCTCAGCAGGTTTTTGAAATTGGGTAGGGGACCAGGGAAATATATATGCATATATAAAACCATCCCAAAACAACCCTGATAACAAACTTTTAAATACTGAATTTATTTTGCTACAAAAACATTACTGCTAGCAGCCTCTTGGACGGGTGAGAGCACAGGGGGGCCTGAGAACTTCTAGGGTAAGCAGTGTGAGTGGAGTGTATCATCTTGGGATATGGCATCAGCAAACATTACATTTCTTGCCTGGTCTCAGGGGCACACAGCTGAGCCTTTCCTTAGCATGTATAGACATTTATTGCTCCCTCCTATCTTCTGTTTATATAGTTGTCTTCTTATTTGTGGTGGCAGCAGCCTCCTGCAGTGCTGCAAGGTTTTTGTCCTGTTGGTGCTTATTGCAGAATCTGCACATACTAGATGTAGATTCAGCACATGTGTATATATGCACATATATAAATTTAAAAAGCCACTCTGAAAACATCAAATTCACTCACACATGTGAATGTAATCTTTGTCTCTAAGCTATGGCACCCTCAATAAACAAATGGTTGGTAAAGGAATTTGGGGGTATGTTTTTCACAGGAGGGACACAGAAGGGAACAGGATTAGACATTCTGTAAATTCTGGGCATTTCAGCTTGAGAAGGCTTAATGTCAGCAGCCCACATAATGCTGTAACATAGTCAGCAGGGATGTGTGCAGAGGTGTATGTCTGCACCAGAGGGTTCCTTTAACTCCTACAAAATCGCAACTCCCAGGTAAGTGGAGGCAAAGCTCTCTCCTCTTCAGCTTGTGAACAAGCACAGAGCACAGAATGGAACACGACAGAACCTAATTTGGTAACTTTTTATCATCTTGGACATATTTGGAGAGAAATGTGCCAGAGGAAGATTTCAGTGCTGGAAAGAAGGGGAATATTTTGGCCTTTTGGAGTCCTCACGAGCAAGTGAGCTGTGAGGACCAACTACAAGGATCTGCACCCCCAAGCTGGGGAAGGCAGGGATGGTGGTCATGGTAACAAATAGACATGAAGACAATAGATTAAAAATGTGCTGCTGAGATAAAGTATTAGGGAAATATTGTGGAATGTGGATCTCTCCTGTAGCCCTGAAATGTCCCTCCCAGTTCTTCCCTGTGCTCAGGGCAAAATTTACAATTACAAAGACTGCTGATATCCCTAAAAGCGAGTAGGGGATATGTGGTAATGAATTCAGAAGAGGCTTAATAATATTAACAGTTCTCTGGATATTTTAATAGATTTTAGAACTTCTGATAGGAACAGGGTCTGTTTATCCATTTTAGACCTTTACCTCAAGGTAAGGGAAAAAGAACATTAAAAAAAGAAAAAAAAAGCCAACAAAGCAAAGATGGTCAGTGACAGCGCTAAACTATCCCAGGGTACAATACAGGTTTGATTAGATAACCACAGGATGAAAAAAATAGACTGAAATGCAGATCTAATCTGTTCAAAAGTAGGGTGAAAATTAATTTCCCTTCACATATTAGCATGAGCATAACTATGCACTGAACTCATGCTGATGCTGGGATCCCCACCTGCGGGCACACTGAGATCACTTCTTCAGTTTTACTTTGCTGCAAAGCTGTCGGCATTTCTTACACAACTTGCAAGTGCTAATTATCAGGACTGCCCAACCAATAACCAGGATTTGTATGTCAGAACTATTTGGGTTATACAAGGCCTGCAGAAGAGGAGTTTTAGCTTGTAAAGTGGGGCTGGTCTTTCTCACAGGCTGCAGTGTACTACCAGAAACACAGAGCTAGAGGCACAATGGTGAAACACAAGTGATGAAATCACCACTGTTCATACAGCATGTAAAAATTCATTTTGGAGGGGCTGGAACCATCTGTTACTACCTGTATAATGGCACTTCTTACAACTTGGCAGCTAAAACCAGGCTGTAAAGGGGGAGTAGAGCTGCAACTTTCTCTCCGTGTCTTTGCAGGGTGGTGGGAAGTGAAGGGAAATAAAATTGTCCACATTAGTGGATACGCAGGCAAAACTGTAATTTTGGAGGGGGGGATTGTTTACCTTAAAAGCTGTGTAAATCAGCTTGAAACTGAATTAAACAGGTGGCTGACCACCTGTACATAATGATTAACTGTGCTTACACAATAATTTATGTGAAAATGCTGTCAAACCCTGATAACATCACATCTGCTACTACTGTACTATTGTGCAGAATGTTTGTATTTATTATTTCTTTGAAATACAGTTAGGTGTTGCTGACCTTTCTTCCCTGTGTATTGCATTGAGGTAAAGTGTTTGCACCAGAAAGTTTAGTATTCTTCCTACCATTATAAAATTTGAAGTATCTTATTTGTGCATATTTGGCTATTTGAACAAAAAATTCTGTAATTTTAAGTACTGAAAAGTACCTGAATTAGTCTGAAAAAGCATTACATTTTTAGCATTAGCATTGTTATTGAACACCTTACTACTTATATGGTATTCAAAATTGCTGCTCTGCATATTTAGACATGTTGGAGTTTTCTTTACCTTTGAGAATGTTATAAACAAAATACTTGGCTCTTTATTCAAATTCTAATTTATGCAAGTACAATCACATTCTTTCCAGACACTATTTTAAGCAAGGAGTACCTTTAGGTCTGTGAGTTTACCCTGTCAGAAGCAAAATCAGAATGTGACTATATGGCATGTGTTTCCATGGAAGGAAGTTAAATCTGCATATGAAAGTGCAGTGTCAACCCAACACTCCTGAATTTTGGCTGATGTGATCACCACACCACTCATCCATCCAACCACTCAAGTGAAAGGCTGTGAAAGAGCTCCAGAGTCCATGCAGGTTTACAAAGGAGAAGGTGAAATTCATATCAGTTTATTATACATAAATCTGAAGGCAAATTAATTAGGACCTGTTTTATGAGCTTTTCATCCAGCCCACTTTTGAAAGGGCTCCAGGTTCCCTCAGTGAGATGGGGCAGTCCCCAGCTTAGTGCCACTCCAGCCATTCACTGGCAGTGTCCAGCTGCATCCAACCTCCATCACAGTGGGAGAATTCAAGTTTGATGACGTTTTTACATAGAACACTTGGGTTCTTGCACAGTTGGGGGATACTATAAAATGCTTGGGAATGGCAAATCCCATTCACTGCATTAGAAAAAATAGTAACAACCATACATTTTAACAAACTGCTAATATTATCCCATTTATACCACAGCAGCATGTTCAATTCATTGTACATTTCCATGTCTGAAGGAACTCAGTCCAGGAGTTTTCAAATTCTTCATTAGTTATTTTAAATTCAAACCCTGAAGGGACATATAAAACTGCTTTTTGTTTATTTCATTGTAAAAAATTTAAATCAGCCACATTTCTTTTCCTAGAAAAATATAAAAGAGATTAATAAAGTTCTTCTGCTGTACCGTAAAGAATTATGCGATTTTCTTAAATTAGTCCTAGTCACTAATATTAGAATGCCAACAGACCAACTCTTATCTGCCTGTACACCTGGAGAACCTCTCAGGGCAATGAGAAAACTGTAAATAAAATTAGGAAATTTAAGGCTTATGAGAATGCTCCTTGTAAACTCTAGGTTATCAGAATGGGTCCAGGAGTCCCCTTGACATCAGCAGCCATGAAAAGAGGACACGTATGTGCCACTTCATCAGGAACAATCCATTTCTCACAGAGTTGCCTGAGTGTCTCTGTGCCTGTCCTGTTATCCACAGCTCCTGTTTCTGTGTTGCTGGTTCTCTGCATTCACAGTAGAACAAATAGCATAACTATCAGTTAGGAGAGCTTCAAACACCAATTGCAGTGGCAACATTTCTAGTACGATTAAAATTCTAGCCTAACTCACATTTGATTTGGGGAGTCACTACTTCTTAACAGGATAAATGGAAGAATCCATTGAAAAAATACATAACATGTATTTTCTGTCTCCAGCTGAGTCTATATAGTCAGTTGGCCTCTGGACCCTTGGATTTTATATCTATCCCATCACTTTCCAAGCTATAATTCACTCCTTGTCTTTCAGCACTATGCTAACATGAACAGGCTTTTTTTTACCACACAAAATCCTCTGACAAATACATTTGATGACTCATAATTGTTCTGCTTTGTTTCTTGCAGGGATGCCAAGAGCATTATGTCCGTTGCACAGGAGTTGACTGAATTTATTAACACTTACCATTAATATTAACCATATCCTTTCATTTTAAAAAAAATCACCACCACCATTGTGAAGGATTTCTTTTTTATAAAAATATAGAACAGATGTAAATAATAAAATAATCCACTCAAGCAAGTGTTCAGAAACAGACTAGAGGGAGAGGCCTGTCATCCTAAATAAAACACTGGTTTGAAAGCCATGGTTGCCCAAAATCACAGCTCTGTCCCTTCTCTTTTTGGGCACCTCTACCTGTTCAGGTTTTGGAGTGAAGATTCCCTGAGCATGGATTGCAGGTTGAGTCTCTTCTGAGGTAATTTCTTTCTGATACACAAAAGGTCCTGCTACCCTGGCACTCCACTGCAGTTTATAGTTCACACACATTGCATGAATTTTGCTCTTTTCCACACGTTTAGAGAAGAGGTTAATGTCTTGAGCACCCAGCAAATGTATCCCACTCGTGCCATGTTCTCCCATAGAAATCCCCCTTTCTCCTGAAACTGGCATGGCAAATCATTAATGGGCTGCAACACAAGAAGTACAGCCAAAAAATGTGCTGGTAGTGCAGCAGCTCTGCTTGGATAGAAAAGTATTCCCTTCACATAAATCTCCCCAACTCTAGTACATTGTCCTTTATTTTAAAATGTTCTTTTTATTTCCTCTGTTTCTGTGTTGTAATTGCCCCACTTGATGTCAGACACCATGCCAAAAAGGAATATTGGCAATTCTGCTTTTAGGTAATATAGATATGTCTTTATTATTATTGTTTTCTAATACAAAGAAGTAATTACAGTGCTTTTTTTGGTAATGTCACTGATAACAAACACTCATAAGCTGCAAGAACCTGAAGCAGGATAGAATCCAGGACACAAACATAGGCATCACCATCTTCCACTTTGCAAAGCTGTCCATATGTACAACTGTGTGTACTTTGGTGGAGCATTCATTCTACCATCTCTGTCCTGGCCATGATCTGCAGAAACATAAATAAAACAGAGTTCAGTTCAGATTTTGACCAGGGATCCCTTTTTAAAACAGTTTTGTTACTTCTGTTTGTGTTTTGATTTTTTAAAGAGTATCTAGGCTCCTCCCCTACCTCATTTTCTGGTTGCCATAAGAGCTGATACATAGAAAACAAACAGAGGCTGATGTAGCTGGCCTGTGCATGATCCCTGCTCCTGCTATCTCTGGTAGGAAGGTAGTCTGCATCAAAGTATGCAATCATTCAAATACAAATATTAGGAGCCAGGGGTTTTGATCTGGTTCCTAGTTCTTTTTTCCAGACACCACCAGGTCCCAAAGCAGCACGTTGTGTGGTAACCTCAGCTGAACTGGGACAAATATGTCTCTTGCAAGCTAAGATTCATCTCATCTGACGGCAGATGTCCCAGAGACAGATGTTAAGGTCCACAGCAGTTTTTCCTGGTTTTCTCTAAAATTAGAGAAGATAAAGAGGAGCAGTGTCCACAGAAGGGATTTATTTTGAACAACTTAAACATTTTCCTTAGGGTGGAGCAAATCCCCACTGGAATCACCTTTTACTCCTGCATAACCATAAAAAGAACTAAGGATGACAAGGGCAGACTTAGATACCCAGCTTCAGAGATGCCAAAGAGAGAAAAATGAATCCCCAAACCAAACTCAAAGTCCTAAAGATTATAGAGAAAATCTTGAGAATGATGAAAAGTTGGAGGCAAACCACAAATTAGTCTATTACACTTTAGTCATCTTCATGAGCCTTGAAGGCCTTATGAAGATTTTCTTTGAAAATATATTAAAAGAGAGGTCTAGAATGAAGGCTGGTATGAACAGCCAGAAGTCTCTGACAATTAGGAGAATTACTCTGCCTTTCACTGGATATTTTCCAGTAATTGCTCATTTTAAATGTGAGTGATTTCTTGATAACACACTTAAAGATTTTTTTTCTAAAATGACCTCTTTAGCTAATGACTTAGATGAGACATTTGCTTGCATTTGCTGCACTCATTCTCTTTCATATGTGGCTACTAAGTCCCTGCTGTCAGCAGGTGAGTTCCTATCTGCATGTCCCTAAAAAAGAGATTTAATGACAGATGTCGTTTTGATCAGATTTTTTTCAATTCTGCCTTTAGCATACAGTCACTCAATATTTAAAATTAGATATTGAATGATGTTAAAATATAACAGCCCTTTTTTTCTGGCTCTTCATATATAAAAATTTTGGGACCATATGCCTCACAAGTCCCTTGAACCAAAGACATTAATTTTTAAGTTTTTTGTTACTGAGTGCCGGTAAGCACCGGATTTATGGAATCAGTGAGAAACTGTGAAAAATGTTGCAACATACTGGTTAGGACAGACATGAAACCCTTGAATCTATGACTCTTTATATTTTTATCAAGTTCTGCATTTTTTTAAAACATTTCTTATTTAGGTTTTCTGTATGGAATAGGTCTTGGTGTTGCATGGTGGACCTGACAGACTGGAGAATAACATTGCCATAATGTGGTTTGTTTCTGATAGTCCTACCAGGGTCTCTCAGTTAGTTATTCTACATTTTGTGCTGTTATTTCTGATTTGGATCCCACTGCTCAAGGCTACAGTGAGGAGCAAGGAGATGGTCCTGAGGATCTTTCCTATTACTCTATACTTTATTTACAATAAATGACTATGTGCATACTGAATACATCCACTTCATACTACATTCAGTCACCCAAAACACGAGTTTACTGCCCAATACTCCTTTGGCAGGAGTATTAGACTTTTGTTAATGCCACTTGAATCCACCAGCCTTGCCAACAAGACATACCTTCAAAGAAAATATTTGATGCAGACATGATGCCTCCCTTTAGAAAATACTTCCTTTACATCCTCAAACCAATGTTATTTTCTACATGGCCTTTTAATCAGGAGTTCTGTCCTTTGTGTGCAAAGTAGCACTGATTCTTGCAACCACTTTTGCTCTAAGCAGGAATACCTCATTTGTGCTTTCTTTCCCTTTTTTGTTATAGATGGGACAATAAATTAGCACCCATTCTCACCTATACTTTTTGCCATTTTCAACATGGACATTTAAACAGGCAGTGATCACCCATGTCTTTTATATGGGAAAGAATACTCATCCAGCTAAATACTGGCTGCAGGTGACATTGTCCTGAAAAAATTAAATTCTTTTGTGAAAAAGACTGGAAATCATTGCTTTGTGGGAGTGTAGCCACAAAACATCTGACCTTATGCTTTAGCTATTTGAAAGACTAGCAAATATCTACAAGAGGGTGCTCACTAATGCAATAAAATCTCTAAGAGTCAGAGTCTGCTTTGTTGTCTGATCATTTTGTCTCATAGTAGGTTTTGGTTGTGTTAGGGATATCAAGGTCCCACACTTTCAGAAGATCAGTTTTACAAAAATTTCTTAGGAGGTTGAATTCAGCCCTCCCATTTTGAACACCAAGCTCTTGGAGAGATTTTGGTTACACAGAGGGGGCCTTTGGTTAAAAATGAATGGTTCTGGAGTATCAGGGAAGGTCTGCCCAGGCTACCTCAACCCTAGAAGGGGCCTTGTGGAGAACTGTTTGGAGTTAGTGGGTTCTGCTGCAGGCAGGTTTTAGTAAATCAAGTGATTAAGCACAGACAAGTCAAGCAGTTTGTTGCTGCATTGAGAGTTTCTCTGTTGCTTACTTTGCTTATGCTACAGGCAAAAAAAACCTGAGCTGGCTGATATTTCTGAGAGAGGCATCAAAGATGTGCTTCACCCTTGCAGCCTCCCTCACTCCTGCCATGCCTTCATTCCTCCAGCAGCAACAGCAAGGTTCCCATGCAGGTTTTCCATTATCCAGAGGTCTCCTCTTCCCAGGCCAGGAGCAGCCTGGCTCCCAGCCCCTGGCTGCAGGTTTTGCCTGTGCTGATGAAATGGTGGGAGTCAACCTTTCCAGAGTGAGTATCTCCACACAGTGCTACTCTGAGCTGTGTATATGGCACAATCTGTCTGGAAGAAGCTTTACTGTGCAATGTAGAGATGTGCCCTCAAAGACACAAAGAGTTAACACAGTGTAATTTTCCTAATAAAACTAAAGGCAGTGCATCATTTATTTTTTTGTAAGCTATGGCAGGCTGTGTGACACCATGTAATTTTTGAGGAATTTTATACTTTGCAAGAAAACAACAATACCCTGTGTCTTTTTAAGACTGTTTTTTTCCTGCCCAAAACACCCATTTGCTTTGTTCTGATTGCAGTATAAATATTGTGGTGAAGACATTTAATGATGGCTACAAAGATTCTTTTATTTTACCTTGCAAAGGGACATTTCAGAAGTTTACCAGGCATATTCATCTCAAGTGAGTGAAAAATAC
Organism: Notiomystis cincta; assembly: GCA_013398075.1. NCBI lineage: Eukaryota > Metazoa > Chordata > Aves > Passeriformes > Notiomystidae > Notiomystis > Notiomystis cincta. Next base: position 121,752 of record VZRX01021898.1, on the reverse strand, counting down.
CATGCTCTGTAGATTTGCTGAAGTAGACCCTACAGGAATAAATGCATTAGTAAAACATTAGTAAAACATTAGTCAGCAGTAACACATGCAAAGTATCCCAAACCCTTCTATGGCCTATTTGGTAAATCTGTAACTGTGGCACAGATGGATAAAGGTAGGAACACTCAGTGGCCTCATTCTACAAATGAGAGACAGTATTAGCAGCTCAAGCCCCAGCTCTCCCCTGCTGGCTGGCTCCCTGTCTTGAGAACCACAAGCAGCATCACTGAGCCTGATACAGGAGGAGACACCTGCCTTGAAAGGGATCCCTCCAAAAACTCTCACATCTGCTTGGAAGCATGATCCCCCTTTGGCATCCCAGCTGGGATAATGTGCTTATGCTTCAGCACTTGCACAGAGTCACATGTTAAATTAGGCCTGGTGTGATTAGAAGACAAAGTCAGGACTGAAATGCACAGTGATTGACAAAAACACAGCTTCTCTCCTGATTCTCTCTTGCAAATGTAACATAACTCAGTCCCTGCTGCTTAGGTCAGGAAAGTTGAAATAAATTACCTTTTTAGTAAGTCAGTTTTCCTTATTTGGTTTAAAGAAGAAAACTGGTCCCAGGTGTAGGGTCCCCTTTAGCAGTGAGAGTACTAGGAATAATATCTGGTGTTGATTTATGTGGGAGGAGGTGCTGGCCTTAGTCTGAGCCATGAATGGGTTTGAGAGCCATTGCCCTATGCTCTGATGAGTTTGGAGGCAGAAGTTTATTGCTGCTGAGCTGGCTGCTCCCAGGAAACTGAAGGTTTCTGGGAACTTCAGGCTGCTTTTCCCTGCCAGGACTAGATGTGGAAACCTGCTGGCACCTCCTACTTCAGCTCTCTGCCTAATGCAGGAATTCACAGATTTAGAAAGCAGCAGTCATTCAGAGGCTGGAGATCAATGCCCACCACCAATGGATTCCAGGACAGGTTGTGAAACAACTTGCAACTGACCATCAGTCCCAGAGTTGGCTCATGACCTGATACTTGGTTTAGGCCAAGTGCCACAGCTTATTCTCTAGCCATGGTTTCTCCACATGCTAGAAACTGACTTGTTTACAGACTCACTCCATGGCCACCTCCCCCTCTGAAGGACCACCACAGCCCTGATGCTCTGTAGTCCTCACATAACCTTCCTTTGAGGGGAGAACATCTTAGTCTGGTTTATTTTCAGCTCGCCATTTCATTAACCATTCTGAATTATTCTTCTATCAAACCTATTTCTTTCTTCTGCTACCATCTGGGAAGAATAAACCTATTTTCTGTGTCTGTGTAACTGATTTAAATGCTTGCTTTTCTGAAGCACCATACACCAATTTAGTGGAATCCTTGACTACTGCATCTGCTAGTTATTGTGATTGCTACATTGTACTTAACTAGATTTTGAAACTATTTTCTTATTGATAGGCATTTCAACCCATTCTTTCACATCTACAAAATAGACAGTCAATTGTTATTGTAGTAATGTAAGATAAGTTTCATTTTTTGAGGAACAAGACAAGAAAGCACATTGCAATATACACTCAGATTTTGAAATTACAGAATATAAAAATTGAAGTCTCATGAGCCTTAATATTACTAACAGAAAGACTATTTGGCTTTTAATGCCATATTTTTCAAGATGATATTGAAAAGGCAGTAAGCAGAAAGCATAGCCAATGCTAGACACTTGGGAGCAATGTGTAAATGAACACAAAACTGTTTTGATGGTTAAACAGAGATATATGTTGTATGTGATTTTAAAAAAAAATCTGAAGTAGATTAAACGTGTGATTTCCTTACATTTTGGTGGCACTGAGTCATGTCTATAGATCCTAGTGGGTACCTAATAGCATCTTTAAACATCTAAAGTCATTTAGACAGCTATGATGGAGGACTCCTGCTAAATGGCAACAGGGAACTTTCAAGCCCCTGCTCACCCTTTGCCAGGAGATACCAAAGGGCTCAATTAATAATGGAGAGTTTGAAATTACATAGAAAGAAACATAGGGAATACAATCAATATGAAGAATTCATGCTTCTATATATATATGTGTATATACATGCACACATATATTCAGACCTAAAGTCAGGGCAGTATTTAAGTTAGCATGAAACCTATTCCAGAATAGGAATAGGAGGTGTTTTATGTGACTGCGTGCTTGATTGCCAGAATTCTTATTAATGGACCTTCAGGAGCTCACAGCTGAAAGCATGATCCATTTGCTACTTGCCATGTTATCTCTGCTAAGAGGTGTAAATGAATATCAAATTCACTCCTGCATGACTCCTGAAAATGACAAAGCATTTCTTACCCAACCATGGAATAAGAGAGACGATCCAGAGTTACTAATGGTACTGACGTGTAATCTTGTCTGACATCCCTCCTACAAGCATTTATTAGTAATTTTACTGAAGAGAGGACATATGACTAACAGGGGTCATTTAGTCATTGAGTTTGGCTGAATTTCATATTTGGATCCTGTGAAAGGCTGATCTCTGACTATCTTGAAAGATTAAATATAATCACCAATGGCAACATACACAAAGAACCAGCTCTTGTTTATCACATTTATTTCCAAGTGTGCATAAACACTGCTTCAGCCCAACTCCAGAATGAATTTGTTTCAAAACTTCTTTCAAACTTGTCCTAGAGTATTTTTTTCTTTTTTTTACATTTTTTTGGGGTGGGGGGAAGGCAGGAGGAATGATGAGTGATGGAGCAGTTTACCATTCATTTCCCCCTCCCCTTTTGTAATTTCGTATTATTTTTCAGGAAAAATAACCACATATTTCCCTCTTGGTCTCTTAAAAGCATAGAGATTAAAAAGATACTAAGTATTTTTCAATAACAGATAAACACTGGAACACTGGATACTGGCATCTGGAACACTGTGCTGTATCCATGCTGTCTCATCCACTGGGGCCAAAGCTGAAGTAGTGGTGAAAGTAGAAGGACCACCTACAAGGACTTTAACTCAATTCCTCTTCTGATTTTTTGCAGCAGCTCAAAGAAGAGATGCAAGAAATTATTGTACCATAAATCAACTTAAATCATTCCCTCTTGGAAACAGTGTTAATGGAGATAGTGCCTGTGAGCTGTACCCACAATGATGAGTGTGGGGACAAGAAGAGTGGCCCCTTGGAGTGAGAGTTGGTGCAGAGGATGTGAAGATCTCATTATTTATATTTCAGGGGTTTTTCCACCTCTGAGGTGCTCTAGTCTGATCCTGTGGTCTTCCTGCTCACTCCAAAGGCAGTTGCTGTGGAGGGACTAGCAAGTAAAGGCTCACCAAATGAAGACAGAGAGGAAATCTGCTACAGAAGTACAAATCCCAGCTGAAGTGTTGATGTAACACACCCTGACTGCACAGCCTTGGAAAGCCCTCACAAGTACTACTCCAGTTCTGAGAACTTTTATGGTGAGTGGCATTTGAAACACCAGGATTTTCTTCTGTGTTGGTCTTGCATTCCTGGGGAGCTGAAACTTAAACACTGGGATTCCATGTCTGAAGTCTCTTCTGAAGTGGATGTATATGACCTGAAATATTTTTTGGTGTTGGTTTTATTTCTAGGGTTTGGGTTAGGGTTTAAGTTTTTGGGGTTTTTTTAATGAGTTTCAGTGTAAATTAAGGCACATTCTAGGATGGAGGGCATGTTGGAAGTGTTCAATGGGAATATCATCTCTCATTACTTTTTGCATGGTTCTTAAATGGACAGTTACTGTGGATTCAGGATGAATATTGGCTGACAGGACTGCTTTTGAAGCATTGCTCACAGTATCCATCAAAAAAGTTCCAGCTCTTTCAGATTATCTGCTTTCCTATTCTCAGCTGGTTGCAGAGAGTCAGCAGGATGTGTTCAGGTCTCCTTCTTTCAAACTTGTCCTAGAGTATTATGTTTACACACTCTAAAGGCAGGAGTTACAACAGTGTTGGAGTGTAGAATGCAAGTGCTCTTTAGGTGGTCTCAAAGTCTTTATGCAGCTTTTTAAATAACCTTAGAAGAATCTCCTACACCTATTGGAAATGAGTTTTTCTAGAAAGTATGGGAAAATTTAGGAATTGTGCTAGAATTTAATATATTTTTGTCACAGATGGGATGTCTGAGATAGAGAGTAGCTAATGAGTCATAAATCAGCTGAGGGGATGGTCATGAAAACCTGCCACCCTTATGCCCAGAACTGCTGTTTTGTCTTCCTAAAGAACCTGCTGGAGCTGCCTCTGCTCTGAGCAGGAGATTGGCCCAGAGGATCTTCAGACACCTCATCCAACATCAACTACTTGATATTCCCTCACAGTTCCACCATTTTTCTCTGTTCTGTTTGTCACTCACCAGTTTTGAAAGAAAATGTGATAAAGATCTAACAATACTTTATTTGGGGTTTTTGAAAGCTAACAAACCATGCAGCACTTCTCAGTGACATGCTGAGGCTTAGGCTCTTGAAAGTCACACACAGACAAAGAATTCATCTACCTGTGGGTCCTTATGGAGCCCAAATTCACTGTCCTACAGGAAATATGTGTGCTTATGAATGCAAAGTGACACACTTAAATGCTGCAGTGCCAGGACATCCTTCCTAGCCCTACAAGATCCGAGACCTCTTCAGCTGACATGGATGAGGAGATCAGATGCTAAAGCAGGCAGGAGAAAGAGAGGTGCTGCATATATATGTCACCATCCTGAATTCAGATGTCATATGGTTAAATCAAAAGGAAAGGAGAAAGCTTTATGACTGCTAAAGGATATCCATGAGATAGAGACTGCAGTGTACATTCAGGCACTAGCTTGGTTTCCTCAAAGATTATTTTAAATAGTATTTTATTTTTTTATATAGAGAACAATCTATTTAAATTGTGCATAGAAGCAAGGTATGCAAAAGGAAATTTTGGTTTACATTTTATTACTTCATAATCTGATTTAAATCTACTATGGCTTATTAATATCTGTTAAATCCTAGTTGTTACTGACAATTAGTATAATTTAATTGATGCAACTTCTCAATGATTTAAAAAACTTCTGAGATATCACTTACATGATGTGATAGCTCATGCTCTGGATAAGTTTGAGTTCTAGTCTGCATCATCATTTTTTAAATTATTATTATTAGTAGTAGTATTATAATTATTTCAATAAAAATAACTGTACCTACTTGGATGAAAAATGAGTTCTTTTTACTAGTAAAGAGAAACTAAATAAGTCAGAAATTAAGCAAAAACATGTGACAATGTTGTATTCATGTTCCTTCCATTTAATTTGAAAGAATGCCCCTTTTGTGTTGGTACTGAGGTTTGCAACCAACATAATTAAATGTTTCATTAACATGGGACTAACCCACTGTAGTAAACACTACCTTAGTAGGAGATTTTTGCAGGGTTAATCAGTTCTATGGTATTCCTTCTAATTCCATTTATCCTTTTCATACCAGATATTGTATGCTTTCACTTATTTGTCTATTTCAGAGTCTTAAGAGAAAGTATCATTTTTGGATTGCATTATCTAATTTTGTCTCAGCTACATGGGAGGTTTTTATTGGCATCAGTACCTCTGCCATGTTTTCCAAAATATGTAATCTAAACAATTCTTGTTGTATCTTATTTTTCAGAAACAAGGAGCAAAAGGAGAGCCCCTCTGCTCCTTTTTACTCTATCACTGCATAACAGAAAACACATGGAGAAGGAGCATCTGGGTCACTGTTGTGTTCTTTAAATCTTTTTGAGACTGACAAAATATTTGATGTTTTTTCATGTTAGAGAATTTTGAGGGAAAGGAAATTAATTTGCTCACCAAAATAATAAGACAACATAAAAAAAAATGGAAATTATACCTGGAGCATTTGCAAGGCAGTGACTAGATCAAGCTCCATGTGATGAAGCTACAAATGGCCCTTGGGATGGTCAAACTGAGAGCTGAGCTGGATGACTCAGGATCCACCTCTCTTTCCACATCAGAAACACTACAGAAATTCGAGACTAAATGAAATAACTGTACTAGTGTCTCAATCAAATGAGTTTTCAAAGCCCTTGTTCTGGGAGTACTTAAGAGGTGAAAATCACTAGACATGGTAAAAAAAAATGGATATTGCAAGAGCAAGGCACTCTAAATGAATTTCCCTATTAGGAGGCTGTTGCCTGAATAAATTCAGACAACATAATCCAGCAAGATTTTGAGGCATGAATTGTAGTACTTCTAGAAAATGAAGACCCCAAACTCTAGAAATAGAAAACACAGAGTGAAAGGCACGCTTGTTCAGGTTAGGGAACTGCATTCAGGGCTTGCTTGCCCTTAATCTTTCTGAAAAACTCCCTAATTGGCACCTAAGCACCCTTGGCTGCACTCTCTGAAGCAGGATGTCACCCTACAAAGTAGCCAGTGTGACAGGTCTACTACCTGAGAAGTTATAAATCAAATATTGTGGTTTTTTTCTAAAGATCACATTTCCTCAGCCTTTCTGTGTTCAAAAGTAAAATGTCTTTCCTACTGAAATTTAAAAGATACTGAGAGTTCTAAGAAGCAACCTCGAACCTCAGTAGCCTCTGTCTAAATATCACATGTTTGCTGTCTTACTAATTATAATAGTATAGAATATTGGGATTCTTAATTCCACTTAATCTATAACATATTATTACTAATTAGAATCATAGTTATTTATTAAACAACAGTAGATCACTATTCTAGCTGCTGTTTGCAGTGCAGTGGGTTAAAAAATAAAGCACGGCCTCAATCTTAAATCTCATAGATGATATGCTGGCTCTGTGGAAGTCAATTAAAATTTTGCCATTGATTTCCAATGGTGAGAGTGTTCCACAATACAGATTTGGACTGTAAAAGAAATCAATACTATTTTGAGACATTTACTGGCTGAATTCTGTTTATTTTTAGTTCCCTCAATTCGTTCATGTAGACCAAGAGAAATTCATTCAGAGGACTTTGTGGACTGATAGTTTAATGAATATGATTTAAACATGAGGCAACAGCCTAAATCATATGACATTGCTTTCAGTTTTCAAACTTCTCTTTTATTATCAAGGTGGAGTTTAGCAGAGCAAAATGAAAAATTGACATACAGTTCAAGGAATATCAAACAAGATAAAACACACATCCCAAATACTTTGTTGATAATGATCTGGTTTTGTGTAAGCAAACAATATATAGATATACCTTACATAAATCTGCCTTCTCCATTATTTGAAAATGAGTAAAACCGAGCAATTTTGAAAGAATTTTCAAGAAATTGTAGCAGGGAAAATCATCTTGCAGACTGAGCCCTTACCTGCCCAGTTTTTACCTAGAATAATTTTCTCCAACAAAATTAATCATCCCTGAAAATATATTAGTTTAAAGGATGCATTGAAATCATGTAGCTGCATCTGTACTTTACTAAGTTGCTATGAAATGAAGCATGTATTTTACTTTACAGTGTCCTAATGTTCAGATTTACAATGTACTTTAAAAAAGCATAACAATTTTATGCCTATTTTCAATTAAAGGAGATTATTTAGCTCCCAATATCTTTGCAGCAAGAAGATTAGTTAAACTATACATGGCATTTGATATTACATGATTGCTTCAGCTGCTGTATATTAGCATGTATATGTGGGCTATAGTTTTATAAAATTAAAAGGGGGGCATTTTTAAAATTTAAAGATACTCCTTTTTTAGCTTTTCTTTTAGGTTCTTGAAAAGCAGCTTGGCTATTTTCATATTTTATAAAGTGGAAATGAGTTTATCAGTATTAAATGCAGTGCAATATACTCTACATGGTGACATGCAGAACAGGCTTGTGTGCATTGCATGTTAGATAATATTGTTCTTTCGTAATTTATCCACATGGTTTATGCAATTTTCCTCAGAGAGGGAATATATCCAGCATGTTCACAAGACCCACACACTCCAAATATTTGGACCACTCTGAGATGTTAAGGGAGTTACCTCATGAGACAGATCACACGCTCCTGTTTCTCTGCGAAAATTAGGTGGTACCTTAATTGAAGCTGAATTGCAGCGGAATTCCATGCGAGCACTTAAAACACTCAGGAGGCTGCAGAACGAGTTAATTATGATCAGTGTTATTACAGTGAATACCAAATGAATTAATAACGCTGGCACACTTAAGATGAAGTGTTGGCCAGGACGGCGCGGAGCGCGTCAGGTTGAACGCGATGTGATGAAAGGCGTTACGTGCTCAGCGGGACGGAGCAAACTCAGTCTCTGCAGCTCCACGCTCCCAAGCACGGTGCCTGCCAGCATCACACACACACTTCGGTTTTGAACAAGTCAAATGCACATTCTCCTGCAGGAACAAGTGTTCAGCAACGCTCGGCACAGTTTGAACTTCCAGCGGGAGAAAACACACCCAGTAGAGACGCAGCACTTTGTAACAGCACTCTGAAGGTCTCCTTCTCCTATAAATAAAATTTTTCTATGCATCTTTAGCATTAAAAGATTTCACTTAAATGAGGTTGAACACAGAAAGAACACCTGAATCTCCTAGAGCATGCTGCTGCCCTGAGTTGTGCTGTCATTTACCAGGCACTGTGTATTCCAGCTGGAATGAAACTGTGAAATACCATGACCTGACCGTACCTAATAAATTACTGCTTCATAACCTTCTGAAGATAACCTGCCTCGAAGTCATCATGAAATTTTTGTTTAGATATAATATATTGCAACAATTCACATCTACTATACATTTGAAAGGTGTGAAAGCATAAATGGATTTAATCAGACGCAATTATTTTTTATGCCTAGTACTCAAAAATATGCAGAAATGAATTTATGGTAATTTGGCAGCCAGTGGGAATTGTGTTTATAAATGTTGAAACAGCTGTTGGCAAATGAAAGTGTTAAAGCAAGGAAAACAGCTTTTAACTTCTACGCGTCGGGTTTGCTGTAAGGGAACGCTGGTTCCTTGCGAGAGCTGGGCTCTGATTGACAACACTTCCAGTGCTGCCCTCAGCTCATTCCACACTCGTGGGCACAGCAAAGAGATAAGAACTTGCCCTCTAAACTTTTGCTAGCTCTTCCCCGGCTCTCCTACTGCCTGTAATTACAAGCACATGTTACACAGTAGTTCTCGAGGGGGATGCTCCAGCAGGAATGTGTAACACAAGGACTTAGTGCACTTCTCCCTGCTTCAACTTTTAGCATCTCCTCTCTAGCTGGAGATGCCTGTACTGCCCCACCTTTACACACAGATCACATGCTTGAAGGTTTATTAACAGGAAACATGCACCTACTGAAAGCTCTGTCAGTGCTTAACTCCTGTGTTCTCCAGGGTGGGCTTGTATCACTACTTTCCCAGTTTGAGTTTTAGGGTTTTTAGCAGGAGTCTACTTTATAGAAGTACATGCATGCTACCTTAATGTATGATAGTTCTGCATGCAGTACTCCTGCCAAGTTCTCATAGCTTGGCTTCTATGTAGAAATCTCAGTCAAAGTAATTTCTGAAGGTTTACATGGTATCAGTGACTAATTTTGTTCTATATCTTTATTGCTCTATTTCCATGCGTTCTAGACAGACTGAAATACTTAGTTTGTGCTAACAAAATTCCCCTTCAGGTTCTAATCCTAAATGCAATTATTTTATTTGAAAATAAATGAACAACAGAAGCAAAAGTTGTCAATAAAATCGACAACACAAGGTAGGCTGGTGTCAGGAAACTAACCTATTCATGAACTGGAAGAAATATCCTGTGTGGAAGAGCAGTGGGGACTGACCTGTCAACACTTATGATATTCAAAGTCGTCATTTTTAAACAAACAGCAAGAATAAAACACGTCATTACTGCATTTTTGGGTAAGTACACTTTGGACTCAGAGTATGTTACAACTTTTGCACATAATTTCCAATTTTGAAGATGTTACTAAGAGCTGAGGGTATACATCACAGCCTTAGTCCTAGTATCTGACTTTGTCAAATGATGGGGTTCTCTTTCATTCCTGTACTCTATGTTATTGTGGAAATCAGTAGCATTTCCAATAAATTATAGATTGACCAGTACTAAAGGCTCTTTGAAAACCACACTCAGTCATCTCCTACTGAACCCTTTTAAGCTTCTATTAGACTCCTTTGAAAACCATAGAGTGCCCTCTGTTGATCAAACATATTCCTTTAACGTATTAAATCTTTCACACAGAAACTGTTACAGTTTCATCTTTTCCAATGTTTTACTTTACAAAAATGCTAGTTTTACCCAAGTGAATGTATTCCTTTAAAGATTGATATTAGAATACAGAAGTACAAAAAACCCCAAACTACTACCAACTGCATTACTAAATATTTACATGTGATAGTGATGGTTGGAAAGATACATACCTGGCAATGCTAGCTGAGAGCAATTTCTTTCCCTGAGAATGCACACGTATGCACAGTCTGTTCATTGGTGCCTACTGTCCTGAACATGCACATTTCTACCAATAAAATGAAAAAAAAACCCAGGATTTGTGAAAATTCAGAGCAGACACAGATACTGCATGACAGAGCACACACTGAGCAACTGAAAATGTGTGGTAAGTGGTGATTGCTTAATCCCACCATGTTCTCCCAAAAAAGCAAAACAGCTGAGTGCAGATTTCAGCTCCCATGTTGTCTCCATATGACACAGAAAAATTGATGGCTTGGCTTGCTGGTGACTCTTAGAAAATAACTTCCAGCAAGCCTTGATAAAACAGTAAATTTTATTGCAATTTCTGAGCTGGAATTCATAGGAGGATGAGAAAAGTTCTATTTTTTTCCCCATCATTTTTCCTTTTTCATCTGCTGGCCGAGTGAAAGCATTGTTGTACTTTGGACTATTTCACATGTTAATTGATTGAGGATGTCAACACTGAACGTGATTGACTGGCATTAAAATACCTTCTAAAATAACATATAAAATAGCCTCTAATATACTTTATTTAAATGTTGATAAAAGACTCACACATCATGATGAACATTGAGATAAATATTAGTTTATATTTCATCTAACCAGTTAATGAAATAGTTTCATTTATCCTGTGTTGTACAGATAATAATTCATTTGTAGAAGTGATTGTTCTGTGATATTTTGCAATAAAGGAACACCAATTTCCATTATTTTGGGTCCATTTGAATGTGTAGAAAAAGAAAGGGTTGTGAAGTTTGATTTCTCTTACTGTATTCAGACTTTGGTTCCAACTGTTGAAAAAATGGATTCTAATGCTGAATCTCTGTGTAGTCAAAAATATGATGTCAGCTATAAAAACACGTGGAAAATTCACCTGTTGAATCAGGTTACATCACTAATAAATACAGTAAATTAATACTTATTTCCTAATATAAAACATGCAGACTTAAACCAGATGTCTGGAAATTAAAGAGGAAACACAGAGACACAATTGTTCACTGATCTTGGCTCTTTCTTGCATTGTATTTTTCTGCAAATTTGATTTTTTCCCCTAATCCTATAAATAAACCATATATTCATGAAATCAAGGTTTCATTAAGTTGGGAATATGGCAATATAATTTTTAAGTACATTCATCATTATAATTTTTGCATAAAATATTCTTTTTGCCAGGTCCACAGATTAAACTCAGTTGTGAAATGAAATATGTCAAATACAGTTTTGTGGAGAGAAGAAAATAAAAGAAAGCAAATGTCAAAAGGAAAACACAAGAGTGTTTTGGAAAATTTGCAATATAGTTAACTAAATCTATAAAATAAAATTTAGTAGCATGCAGAAAGAAGAAGAAGAAGAAGAAAAAAAAGAAGATAAAAAGAAAAGAAGAGTAACTAGACTAATAGTCCTTGCATTTTTTAAAGGAAATTTGCACAACAGTGAAAAATAATATAGTATAGTACTGCCAGACTGGAAGGAAGTAAAACGCTTTGGGGTGTGTGCATTTAAACAAGTTTCCTGAGGCTTACACGAACAGCTTTTACAAATGCCCTCCGAAATGATGGAATGAGTGAGTGGGAACCCCTTCCCGCGCAGAAGACCCTGACGGCAGAAAATTCCCGGCACAGCTCGGAATTCTCGCCCCGCGCGTTCCCCGCCTGCCCCGGCGGCCACACGAGGGCGCTCTGCTGTTGTTTCTAACGCGCTCCAAGCACTCCGCAGTTCAGGGATGCGCCCCCTTACAAGGAATACCCTTTTCCCCCCCTTTTTCCCCCTTTTTCCCCCTTTTCCCCACCTTTTCCAGAGGTGATGTATTTTACCGCTTTATATAACCAGGTGATGAAATGACGGAGCCAAAAATCCTTAATGTGTCAATACTTCTACAACGACTCGCCCAAGTTATGTCTCCCTGTGGCCATTGCACTCCTCGAGGGCTCACAAACCATTTTGTTGTGTTGTGTATGTGGGATACACCCAAACCCAGCGCTGATGAGATTTGCTTTATGGACAGATTGAACTCCCGGGCAGCACTAAAGGGAAGCAGAACTCGCTCTTGTGAGTCACATCGGCAGTGGGTGCAGAGCTCCTGTGGTACCTGAGAAGAGGGACTGCACCGAAGGAACACGATGTGGGTGTAAACACACCTCCATGAAATCTGGTTTTCTATCAGGCTAAGGCATGAATGCCGCATATTATACAGCCAGCAGCTCATTGTAAGTTGTTGTCCTTGTATATACTCCTAAAATATACCTTATTAGTAATTTCAAATGTGAGACACAGCGGCATGAACGTAGACATTTTTTTCATTATGTATTTTCTGCTGGAATAAATAATACTTTCTGCTGTACACAATTAGTAAGGAACATTAACAAACGTTTACAGGTATATATATAATCTAGACACAGAAGGCTGGCTTGGTTTTTTTCAGTATCCTAGACCATATATATCTTTAGATCACACAAGATCAATCTTCTAACTAGATTTCCAGGTAAGCTTTTCAAGAAGAAAGCTGTTCAGGAAAGGCACAGGACAGTCCTTTTTGTGCCCATGTATCACTCCTTTTTAGAAGCACAGGGTGTTTTTCCTTGGCAGCTGCCTCGTAGCAAGGGCAGGGATGCTGATGTTTTCCAGCCTTTTAGACTCGTGACAGTCATCTCCACCTGGGAGATTCTCTGCACTTCATCAATAACAAACCACAAGCAACCTTGGTCCCTCCAGCTGGACTTTTACCAGGCCCATGTTGGGTATTGGTTCACAGTGACACCCAGAAAGATGGATAACATTCACTCTGTAATTGTGGATTGTCTGTGGTATGTTTTAGAAATTAACCATCTTTCCACATTCAAGTTTTAGTCCTCTTTCCTTCACCTTGACCATAGAAAACACAACAACTGGAGGGAGGTTTGATTTCCTTCATTGCAATGCTCATCCCCTGCAAGGAGGAATTTCTCCTGCTCTACTACCACTGCATGTTTTTGTATAACTGTGCATTCTTTGATAGAATCATCAGGAAAGGGCACACCCTCAGCAACAGGCACTGCATTGGTGGCAACTGCTGGAAGTATGCTGAATTAGACAAGCCAATCTCTTACTCTTGCAGATAAATCTTTTCCCTTGTTTGAGACTAGAAAACACACAGCTGAAAATTGCTCCTGGCTCTAAGTAATGAAAACACAATATATTCTCTTCATGCTGAATCCATCATAAGGTAAAAGTATATTAAGTCCCAAGTCAAATGACTTCCCAATTAGCCAGCCAGGTTTGTATCCATGAAAAATGCAAATTACAGATGAGTGATGAGATCTTGTATGTGTTACTATTTTGCAGTCTCAGACTTTTTAGCTGGAACGGTAGTAATAAATAATGTTTCTGAGTGCTCATGCTGTGAAATTGCTTGCTGTTGTGAATACATCTCTTCACTACCTGCAGGTGCAGCAGTGAAAGTACAGGCACTGTTAATCACCCTCAAAGAGATGAAAGGGAAAAAAGGAAAGCTCTTTCCTGGTAATGTCTCTCATGCAAATCCAATGAATCTAGATAATATGTTATCTTCAGGAGCTCAGCAGTGCACCTGGTTAGAGGATGGATTTGCCAGACATCCTTTCCTCTGCTCTAATCCCTTCCCTCCCATCATGCCTCTTAGATAGGTTCTTATTTCATAGAGGAGGGAGCTCTGACCACTTTTAGAGTGAGCAGGCAGAGATGTTATCAGGTGCTTATCTATGAAGGGACCAGCCCTGCAAGTTCTAGACAGCCCTTCCCTGCAGGCAGATGCTCTTGGTGGCCACTACATGGCTCAGCAGTAACTCCTTTCCTCAAGGGTGCTGAAATGGCAGCCTTGAAATGTAAGGCAGTTTACTCTCCCCTTCAGAGAGAGGGTATCAGGCAGAAGTTAGAGTCAATATAATTTATGATGCAGGTATTTCTTGTGAAGCACATAAAATATTGCAAATGGATCTCAGAGAACAGTTTTACACTAAAAATTTCCATCTTTAATCCCTTCTTATGATGATCTCTGCCTGACTCTCCAGTTAGTTTTATGCCATTGTCTAACCTATGTCCTCCCACCTTGTGCCTGCTCTTAAAGGTGTCAAAAAGAATGTTATATAATATCAGAATAATGGGGGCAAAGATGTTTGGCAGAACAAGTCTGGCATTTTTGTGAAGGGACAATATAACTTATAAAACATCTAAGAGTGGCAACCTGAACATTTCCCTCTCTATTTTTAAGTTTTGCAAGGAAAATTTGAATATTCTTTGCACAACTGAGGAAACTGCCTGAAAAACACAGGACAGTTGGTAAAATGCACAATTAAGTTGAAACAGATGTTGGTCCTTCTGGGTTTCATGTGTTCTGCTTGGTAGCTTTTCTCCATAGTTTCCTTAGCTGTAAAACAGGAGTGAAAATATTATAAGCTTAACACATTGGTCTGATGAGTTTTATTTCACTCAGCCTTGCAAAGTGCTTCAAGAACTTTGCTAATGTCAGCAAAATACAGGAGAAGCTTTTTGTCCTCTCTCTTTTTTTATTGTGCCTGGAAACTATAATGTTAAAAAAAAATACATTCATGTTTCCTTTGAAAATAAAGAAAGAGATGGAATATTTAGCAATTAAGGTCATTTCCACTTGTGAAGTTCACCAGCAATCAATCCTCACACATAGAAAAAAAAAAAATCATGTGACACATCTGTGACATTATGCAAAGAAAAATAATTTAATTTGTCTTGCATATAGTTATTGTTCTTCATTTGAAACACAGCTGTATGTGATAACATCTCATGTCTATGTATACTGTGATAAAAGAAAAACCAGACTAGAACATCTACATTTCTATTACCTCAAGATCTGATTTTTTCAGCCTTTCCATTAAAAAGAAGAGGTCTGGCTTAGCTGAAGGATTAGGTAGCTCCAGGAGAACACTTGATGCTGCAATTCTTGCAGATGCTCTGCTCTGCACTGCATGCTCTTTCCTTTCTTATTTTTCAAGTAGCACCAGGATAGTTCTACCCAGATTATGTACTTGAGATGTATTGTTTTGGCAAAACTGCAGAACTAAAGCATTAATATCACTTTTGGACATTCAGAGGCATCTAGAGAATTCCTAAAATTTAAAAAATACACTGAACATTAGAAGTATATTAAAATAGAAGTAGGATTGACAAGAAATATTTGCAAAGAAACATGGAGCTGCTGACATGTCACTGCTATCTCCTAGACCAGAAATGTTTGGTCTTAGAAAAGCTCATGAAATTCAGTTATTGATAGTTCAGTTTAAAAGAAATTCAAACCTGCTGAATTAGGAGATATGAGATTGAAACACCCAAGCAGCTTGGGGTCTGCTCTACTGTGGCCTTTAGACGAAGATTTTCATAGCCTGGAAAATGTCTTCTGCTGCTATTTCTGCCAGATCACATCTATAATTGCTATATTAAGTCTAGACTTCATGAAAAACAGTCTCTTGACCACATCCACTCTACTTTCAAAGGTGTTTTTTTCAGAACTGGAGGTGTGTGGCCAGTAACACTAAGTTACTGAGGAAAGCAAAGTTGGAAAGATATTAAAAGCAATTTTTTGGGGGAGTATTTCTTTGGCTAATGTTAAAAACATTTGAGGAAAGTAGGAAGTTTTAGTGATTTCTTTCAACAAAAATGTTTCCCCACTTATAGATATTCTTTGGGAGCAAGAGGAATAGGACAGGAAATCTGCAGATATTGTCAAAATTCTCTTCTAAAGATGAGAAGAAATGAAAAAGAAATAATGATGTCTTCTATCAGAAGATTTTTTTTCAATATTAGTTACAAGTTTCACCGCCATGAAGACTTTCAGGAGGTTTATCTCATTACCTGCATTTCAAAGGTAGAAAAGTCTTAGGAGAACATGTAAACTAGAGGGTTCTGCCAGTTTTATCAGGAAGATGTGGAGGCTGAAAAGATGTGTGTTGCAAAAGTGACTGTGCTCCCTTTGATACATAAATCAAAGTCTTTTTCTCAGATCTTTCAGAATTTCTCTTCTTTGCCTGTGGATAGGGAAATATTGGTGGAAGAGAGAGCAGGGGAAGGAGGAATATGAGTAAAAGCTGGTAATGACGAGCCAAACTCCCTCTTTTCTCATAGGCTGTGCATAGGGCACTTGGGTGTATCGTTAGAGGAAATGCAAAGCCCCACAAAGGGTTGTCTTCAGTGAAAGGAGGACGACCTCACCTTTCCATCACCAAGTATGTAGCTGTGTAAGCAGAGAATGATGGTGGGAAACAGCTGACAGTAGGGTTTATACTCCTTTAGATGTCTGCCTTCTGGATCTCACCTAGTGCCTCATTACTGCTGCTGGGAAAGTAAGTCTCAGTCAACATTTGAATAAGTTTTATTTTTTAAATTTACTTTAATTCATCTTGCTTAAGACTTGGCTGCATGGCAAGGGTAAGAAGAAACATGCAGGGTTTGGTTTTTCAATTGGAATATAAAGTCTGTTTATAGCAATTATCATTTGTCTTTGATATTATTTTTTTCACAGCATTAAAAATATTTTTCTTGGAACTAGGTCATGCTGAACTTTAAAATATCAGTGAAGTTATATCAAAATTTCATCAAATACAAGACACAAACCCTCACTGATCACTGTCTAAACTGACCCAAAATCAGACCCTGCACGCTGTGAATGAAGTCTCATAGTCAGTCTCATTATTTAAAGGTTATCTGGAGGTTGTGAGTGGCAGCTGGATTAGATGATCATTGAAGGTCCCTCCCAATCGAAGCATTCTCTTCTCTTCTCTTCTCTTCTCTTCTCTTCTCTTCTCTTCTCTTCTCTTCTCTTCTCTTCTCTTCTCTTCTCTTCTCTTCTTTCTCTTCTCTTTATCTCAGTAGATTACCCAGAACATACACCACACATTTTCCTCTGTATCTTTAGATTACTCATTTCTAAGATAGGGATCTTCTTCAGAATCACAATTAATTCTTCAAATGTATAAAACCATGAAAAAGCATTACATTTCCAGAAACTGATGATGAAATTCAGGTGAACAGTAGAATCAATAACTAAATGAACTGCCATTCTTAACAAGGAAATTTCATTTCACTGAAATATCTGCCAACATTTTTTATCTGATTTAACATATGTTGTATGAATGGTTAAGCATGATGGATTATTATGTCTTCTAAGTTCTTGCTTTCTCGAGAAAAATGGATTCAAAGTATCTGGAGGTGAGAAATACACAGGAAGCAAAACATGTGAACCTATCGTGATAAAACCTGACAAAGAAAAAATTTGCCATCCAGATGCTGAAAAAAACAAATACATCCTTTCACATCCTGCAAATTTAAACATTAACTCATTAACAACTTATTGGAAATACAATAAAGAGATGTGAGTCTTTCACTGTCTAGTATCAAGCTCTTCAGTTCATACTTTTCTCCCTTTAAGTTTAGCCCACATATTTCGATATACTGATTCATATAAAAGTCACACCATCAGTATTGCTCATGATATTTGCTGTCAAAACCACAAAAAAACTCCTGCTTGAGCAACTGCTCTTCTTCTGTGACAAGGGGATCCACTTAGTGGATGAGAGGAAGGTTTTAGATGCGCCTACTTGGACTTCAGTAACACCTTTGCCACTATTTCCCACTTTATTCTGCTGGAGAAACTACTGCTCATGGCTTGGACAGGTTAAAAAAAGATATGCTTCATGGGTAAAAACAATGGCCAAATGTCCAGGTCCAGGATAGTGGTGACTGGATTTACATCCAGCTGGTGGCTGGCCACAAGTGGCATTCACCAGGACTCAGTACTGGGACCAGTCTCGTTTAAGATTTTTATCAATGATGTGGATGAGAGGAATAAGTGCCCTCTCTCTCAGTGTGCAAACAGCACTGGGTTGGGCAGGAGTGTTGACCTGCTAGAGGGTAGGAAGGGCCTACAGAGGGATATTGAGAGGCTGGATCAAGGCCATGAGCTCAATTGTATGAGGTTCAAGAAGACCAAGTCTGGACCACATGGGGAACAACTTATGAGGAGTGGCTGAGGGAGTTGGAGCTGTTTAACCTGAAGAAAAGGAGGCTCAGGAGGGACCTTCTTGTTCTCTGAAAGGAGGTTGTAGCCAGGTGGGGGTCAGCCTCTTCTCCCAAGTAACAGGTAACAGGAGAAGAGGAAATGGCTTCAATTGGTGACACAGAAGGTTTAGATCAGGTATTAGGAAAAATTTCTTCAGTGGAAGGGTTGCTGAGCACTGGAACAGGCTGTCCAGGAAGTGCTGGGGTCGTCATCGCCAGAGGTATTTAAGAGACGTGTAGATGTGACTCTTCGGCTCATGGTTTAATGAGTCCACCATGGTGGACTTGTCAGTGCTGGGTTAACATTTGGACTTCATGGTCTTAGAGGTCTTTTTCAATCTTAGCAATTCTATGATTCTATGAAAAGTCAACAAAATTTCAACTTTTTCCTTTTCCCTTACAGAATGATGTTTTGGTAGACTGTCATATCAGATACTATATTTTTTTTCATTATCATATATCTAACATGGTAATACTTTTCCCTAATTTTCACATTTTTACATAGTAAGGGATGACATAATTTTAATATGGCTTGAACCAACTATGCTTGAAGGAAAATTAGATTTCATTTTAAAATGACCCCAACCAGAACCTGAGATAGTTAAGTGAAGGTATGCATATGCAAGAGGAGAGGAGAAAAAGTTCAGTACAACATAACGTATTGTTCTCTGATTTGCCAAATCAAGCATCATGTAATTGAGAAGTCCCTTTTCCAGTGTGTCCTTCAGGATTTCAATATTAGTACATTCTCTTTTTTTTAACTTTCTGTAGGAGGAGGACAATGGCATCATTACTGCTTGCTCTGTCAGATTCTCAGCTTTGCATGAACCAGTCATTGAGCCAATCCAATATAATATTCCCTCTGTTTCCCTGGTAGAGAGGCTGTGACGTTCCAAAGCCAGGCTGGTGTCTCAGCAAAGGAGCAGGTCCATGTGCTCACCCAGGGCCTCTGAGAGGGGCTCTGGTCATACACCCAGGGCCCCTACTGTCAACTACAAAACCAATACCTGAGAGACAAAAAAAGCTGTCAGGTACATAGCTACACATCCCTTAGTAAAATTTTCCTGGAGCACAAATGTGCATTATCTTACAGCTACTTCTGCAATGCCACTGTAAAGTGACCAACAGCCAGATCTTCCAGTAAACCCGAAAGGGATCCCAAAGATCGGTCTCAGGCCAGGCAAACACTAAGTACAAAGAATTCCAAAGGACCCAAATGAGATTTAACAATTTTTAAATCTCTCATAGCTTTATTTCAAGAGTCAAAGATTTGAATTGCAATCTGTACAAGACGTAAAATACTTAATACATTCTCTGTTCTTTTTTTCATTATTTTTTTTAAGGCAGCTCATAAATTTATTGCAGTCTTATGGCATAGCATTCAGATTGATTTATGGGACACAGCTCAGATTTCTTATAGCTGAATTACCAAGTACAAATCAGGTACACCATCCCATTAAAAATGAATTTACTATGGGAACTACACTTTGAAATTTAAATAATGGCTTGATTTTCAAGCTGAAACTGAAATATTTGCTTTTCTGCCAACTAATCCAAAACAGTCTGTGAATAATTGCATTACCTTTGCTTTCAAAATGTTGTTTATTTTCACTGAAGGTCATAGTCTTTGGGGAAAAATTTCAGAATAATGAGCATTACTTTACATACTCTGGCCTGTAGTGTCACCACTGTCACACCTTTGCACTGAAGGGTATGTTTATCTTGGCAAAAGAACTTAGTTATGCTGTAGGGTTTTTTTACAAATATGTTTACTTCATTTTAAGGGAAATTTTGCATATGTACACATACACATTAATAGCTTCAATTCATATGAACTGCAAAGTCATGAATGAGTTCCAGATCAACAAAATCTAGAAGAAAAAAAGTTCTTAATCCTAGAAAGTATCATTATAAGTTATGTTTAACTCACATTTCACAGGAAGTAATATTTAAGCTAATGACCTAAAGAGTAAGGAAAAAAAAAGAAATGTGAGGTTCTTCTTTTTATATTCTTTCTTCCACCAGTCTGATCATAACAGAATGTACAATGTTATAAGAATGATTCAGTGTAGATATTTCTCAGTGTTTCCATTCTACAGTCTATAAGGATAACAGTGAAGATGCAGGGTCCCAGCCTGAGCTGAAGACACACTCATTTTCATTTGTAAAATTTTCTGAATGTTAACTTTATGATGTTCTTAGGGTTGAAGAGAAGACTCACTCTGAAAAGAAGTCCTCTATAGAATCTTCCATCAGGTAGTATGGAAACCTTGCCTAACATATCAGAAGTGATGAAATAAGAAACCATTTTTCAAAATTAAAAAGAAAAAAAAGAGAAAATATAAAAAANTCTTCCATCAGGTAGTATGGAAACCTTGCCTAACATATCAGAAGTGATGAAATAAGAAACCATTTTTCAAAATTAAAAAGAAAAAAAAGAGAAAATATAAAAAAAAAAAAGAAAAAAATTAAAAGAGAAAAAAGAAAAAATGGAAAAAAGAAAAATAAGAGAGAGAGAGCAAATGTAAATAATTTCTTCTCCTTGCCATTTTCAGTTTTATTTACCTGTGGAGCCACTTGAACTTGTAAGCAAATTATGACAATAACTGAGCATTTGAACTGCTGTCCATGCTGCAAGGTGAGCTCAGCTGGGTTAAACCTTGCCCAACATACTTATTCATAATGGAATCCCTGGTGAGTTGGAAACGTCTTCCCAGTATCCATCTAGACCCACACTTTTTTGTGGTCATGAAGGCTTGGGAGACCAGAGGAATTCATTATGTGGTTATACTTAAACACTCAGGTAGTCCATGTTTAATTTTGGGCTTCCCTGGTGGACTGCCTCCTCTATTCCATTTCTCAAGCACAGAGGTTCATTTATCCACATGTGACCTGCATTCCCCTCCCAGATCCTCCTCTCCACACCATCGTGAAGCACACAGTGCCCATTGGCAGCACACAAAGTGGAGCACTGCTGACTGAATCAAAAAATGAAGTTTCCTTCCCAGCTGGGCACAATATGACTGAACTGAAACAATGCAGAACACATAACCAGATGAGTGGCATCTTTACCCTTGCTGTGTACTGCTGGCCTTTGGAGGAAGTGTGTCACAGAAGTGCTGGTTTGATCCCACTTTTTCCCTTTCTGGCACACACCTATGCAAGATTTAAGTTGACTATCTGGTTCAAGAGTATGCTTTGTGCAGAGAGTAATTAGCATGTTATATGCAGAAAGAACAATTAATTTAAGTGAGATTTGTCTCATTTGTAAGAATCATAGTGAAAAAATGCAGAATCAGCATTGCCTGATCAAGACATGGCTCCTTCATCCAGGTTTTCCTCACTGTTGGTGTGGAGTGGTCCTGTTAGGCCGTGCATTTGGAAAGCCATTTTTATGGCAAATGCTCTGCAGTCCCATTGCCAGGCACTGTATTGCCAGAAAGGCATTCACTCCAAACTTCCTAATGCAGGGAATAGAATTTGTGTTAGGCAACCTACATATTGTGTTGAAAGGAGACCATGAGAACAAGGGCCAAAAGCTGAGAGATTTTTGTGATAAAAGACTAGGACCAAGGGGGCTACCAGAAAATGAACTGCACAAAGAGGCACATCTGTATTTATCTACAAATTTTACAGTGTTCAAAAGAACATTTATAAAATGAGCAAGCGTGATGTGCATGCAGAGTACTGAGTGCCTCTAACACATTGATTTATTATACCATTTGACAATAGTTTCCTAGTAATGGATCCTCTAACTGTTAGTGACAATTTTAGAATTCAATTGGAATGAAAACAGGACCAATTCAATTGGTCTCTTTATTCTCTTATGTGTTACACATGGTGTTAGAAGTGATCACTTGTGTTGTGGTATACTGCAATTGGACAGTGGCACAGCAAGTTCTATACAAAGCATGCACAGAACAAAGTTATTTCATACTCTCCAGCTTTCCAGCTGTGTTCACAAGTCTTACATTTATGTGTACACATTCTTTTTAGTGGTACTAATTGCTTGATTTTTAATTCTTAAGCAATTAATGCCATGAAATAAACGTACAAAAAATGTTTATCCAGCACATTTATAATTTCTGAGAGTTTACGTAATTTTAAAAATATTGCCCCACATTTTGTCTAGTTAAAAAACACTTCACACAGACAGAAATTGCAAATTAGTCTTTCACAATGCTTAACAACAGGCATCTGAATTATCTGCTCTGTGAACAGGGTGCAGTTCTTAGGGAATTTGGGGCTCTCAGGCTCAGATGTACTGAAGGGACTGTCAGGCGTTGGCCTCAAGCAAGTGTTGTTGGATAATCAGAGACAAAGGTCAGGAACCAATCGCTGTGCAAACAGAGGGTTACTTCTGTTTTCTCAACTTCTATCTCCAAGTCTTACACAAATGCTGAGGAGGAAATTGTAGATTCATAGGCTCATTACAGTTGGAAAAGACCTTTAAAATCATTAAGCCCAGCCATTAACCCAGCACTGCCAAGACTGACACTAAATTAGACCCCTAAGCACCTCATATACACATTTTTTAAATACCTTCAGGGACAGTCAGTTCACCACTTCCCTGGGCAGTCTGTTCCACTCCTTGGCAGCCCTTTCAGTGAAGACATTTTTCTCAATATCCAGTCTAAACCTCGCCTGGTGCAGCTCCTCTTATCTGGACTCTTGTTGCAAGAGAGAAGACAACAACCCCCACCTGGCTACAGCCTCCTCCCACGTAGTCGTAGAGAGCAATAAGGTCTTCCCTGAGTGTCCTTTGCTCCAGGCTAAAATCTCCCAGTTCCCTCAGCTGCTCATCATAAGACTTTTGCTCCAGACCTTTCTCCAGCTCCATTGCCCTTCTCGGGACTCATTCCAGCACCTCAATGTCTTTTTGGAAGTGAAGGGCCCAAAACTGAACACAAGATTTGAGGTGTGACCTCACCAATGTCAAGTACGAGGGGACAATCACTGCCCTGGTCCTGCTGGCCACACAATTGCTAATGCCAGGATGTCATTGGCCTTCTTGATGTTATGGACACACTGGGAAGAACACCTGCTGGGAGAGAAGAGAGGATAATGTTTTTGGGAAAACTAGATTCCAAGTTCAAAGTTTGTTGGAACAGCAGGGGTTTTGTATTTCCAGTGCTAGAAAGGGCTTTCAGGCATCTAATTTTGTCTTTCTTCCATTGTTGTCACAAACAGTAGCCTAGAAGAAGCTGGAGAATTCACCTTGTCTACTCAAAAAAGGTAGTAAGGTCAAAAAAGGTAGAGTTATTTATATAAAAATTCATCCCAAAACAGTTTCACCTTCTGCTTTCCGTCATCCACCTATAACATTCACACTTTTTAAATATTCCTTACCATGGAAACAAAGATCAACTTAAGCAAAGTTGATGGCAGCAGAGATCAGCAGAAGAGGAGTCCAGGCACAGTATACTGGACAGAGAATTTTTGTTCAGAAAATTATAAAAGATACTGCCTTTGGTAACTAACATGACACACAACCAAATTGCAAAAGAGAGAGAGAGCATCTCATCCACTCACTTTCTTTCCTGATATCATTTTGGTAGCCATTTTCTTAAATAGATCCAACTCCTTTTTTTGCAGGTTTCAGCTCATTTTCGGAGCAGAAGCCAATGATTTCTCTGCAACTCAATTTTACATCCACAGTCAGCAATCAGGTGAGAAAGAGCTCATCTGCCTTGGGATATGCCAAGTATTAGCTCTTCTAGTTATATTATTTTGTTGAATAAAGAAGAAATACAGTGAATGTCTCCCATATGGTGTGCAGGGGCGAACATTAGTACATTACGCCCAAATCTCCGCTCACTTCCTCAATCAGAAAGAGAGTGACCTTCTTTTCTTTGTTAAATTGTCCAATTGTAATTTGACTCCCATTTCACACGTTTTCAGAGCAGATCCACTGCTTTGTCTGTTCTCATTTGTTTCAGTCTCTTTGGCTAGTTTTCCTTATGTGTAATTCATACTTCATAAAGCATTTTGGTTTTGTTGGGGAGAGAGAGAACCTGTTCCCAAGTGCTAATGTACAACTGATTAGAAATGAGCCATATGCTCCCCCAAATTACTAATTCTGCTCCCTAATGAGAAAAACAGAAACCGTATTGAGGACTCTGGGTGAAAGCCTCGTACTTTCTGCTATCCTCTATTTAGAAATCAGAGCAATGGTCTTGTTCCACCATCCTGGCCCCGTCAGCAGCGCGGCCGAGCCTTCTGTCCAGGACCCTGGAGAGTGCCTCCCCCGCCCCGCGGGACCGCCCGCTGCTCCCAGCGCTTGCGGGAGAGACTGCCAGAAAATACGTCTTTTCAGGGGAGGGGAAAAGTGTATGGGTTCGGCTACCCATCCTGTTAAGCGGCAGACAAGGCGGAGATGTGTGCTGGTGATTTATGTGAGAAATTTCCCTCAGGGAATGTTTTCTTTGTTCACTCCACATTCCACACTTCCCGCATTTCTCTGCCTGCAATGGGAAAACAGTTTATTTAAGGAGATTTTTGATAGACAGTCTTTTTTTTTTTAAGTTGTGTCCTAAAATAGGAGTTTAAAATCTTTTGATAGCATAGAAATGTCTCTGAGTCCTTCCTTCCTCCCACTGAGAACTGCATAGGGACACTTTACCTGTGATTTACCCTTGTTTACATCCCTCAGCCGTGGTCACACAACTTTCTTGTGACAACTGCACACATGGGCAGAGTTTTACAGAAAGTAGATGTGTTTTTACCTGGCAGCTACAGCAGAGAACGCTCCTCTCCGAGGCTTGTTTGCAACACTCTGCAGATCACAGTGTGGAAACTTTTAAGTAGCAGTATAGTTTGAGTATAATTGTCTCTGAAGAGACTCTAGAGCCTATTCTGGTTTTGGAGTTTCTTTCCGCAAATGGTTTTCCTGATTGTGATTTTACTAAAAATCTCATCATTAGAATGACTTGATAGAATCCTAAAAATAAGTCACTGAGTGGATGTTAGCACACATATTTGGAAATGTGTATTCAGCTTTAAATTGAAAAGTGTAATTCAGATCACTTTTCATCTCACAGTTTCATTGTGATGATCAGCTGGGAGAACTGAAGTGTCTCCTGCTTTTTAATGACTTAGGAGAATAAACTATGCAGAGTCAAGAACGCACAATAGGATTCCTTTTAATACTTAATCAGAAAACAAACCCACACTATTCCTTACCAGAGGTGTTATTCCTCACCAACACAAAGCACAGAAATTGCTTTAGGCATTCTTATAAAAGCAATTTCAGTTATAAAGAGAAACACAAGGTAAGGAGGAAATGTTCAAGAGCTAATGTTTTCTCTTATTTAACTGACAAGTTTCTTGAATACTTGGCTGGCTTTTTATTTCATATTTGTCAGATAATTTATATGCCAGCAGGTAAGATTCCTGAAGAAAAGGAACTCTGAGCAGAATATTTGTTTACCAATTAGATGCCAAATGGTTGACTACTTATTCCTGCACAGGGATAACAAATATCAATACAGTGCACATGAAAGCACACATATTATACATATCAATAAGCATGTGGGTGGAGGATCAGATGATCATTTTACATCAGTTCCAACATTCCTTCTTGGTGACTCTGTGAGAGTGCACACATCCATGCATAAAACTTCCTTGTCGATGAAGGATAGGACATGACAGGCATTTAGTTACAGGTTATTAGTGATTTGAAAGAGTAGGTGTAAAATGGGGCTCTAAGAACAGCTGCAGAAAAGATTTTTTTTATTTTTGTAGAGAAAAGAGAGAATGCTTCATAGTACTAGAAAACAACAGATTTGAAAAAGGTCCAAAAGAATATGTGAAATTCCAGCTCCTTTTCTAAGACCTTGAGCAAAAACCTCTTTGTGGTTGCTGGCATTAAAGAAATGCTATACAGCTTGAGTAAACCTAATGCTTCTATTCAAGACTGTCTCAAAGGAACAGAGCCAACTAAAAGATTAGATGGAATCTGAGTTTTAGACCAGAGATTCATTTGTAACAGGATTCCCTTTAATAGCATATGCTGTTTAATATTATTGATGTGGGCGTTACAGTCCCCAGAAGCATGTCATCTCCTTGAAGAGCTCTGTAATTCCTTTGCTAAGATGACTCTACAGAAGTCCCCTTCCCTTTTGATAACTGACCCAGAGGGCATTTACTGGGTTCAAAGAAAAGGCATATCTTTTTTCCCTTGCAAAGGCAAGCTATATAGAAGAGAGAGCACAAAGAATCTCACTTTACCCCCCTCCTATAGACACCTTATTTAATATGTATATTTATGATTAATGTTTCTTTTTCTAAACTGTTGACTCATCTTTACTTAGGTGCATATTATCATACAGCATTCTGAGCAAGTGATGGCATAACCTCATATGTTATATAGGCATATCCCAAATAACATTGGTTTTGAGTCAACTGCCCAAGAGAACAAAAATAATTACAAAATAAAAGATGCAGAAGATATTGGTGCTGACTTGCAGAGGTAAAAATAACTGTAGTGTTTTTTTATTGTCAATAGTATTTAGTATTAATAGTATTTATTTTAGTATTAATATTTAGTATTATACAGTTAATACAACAGTGCATGGAACTCAGTACAGGCATTTTTTGTGATTCTGTGATTTTAGCCACAAGAAAAACAGATGAAAAAACCCTTGAAAAAAGAGAATGAATCTGTGATTCTTTTTTCTTTTTCTTGATTCCTGAATATTGGTTGCGTCTGTGACATGTTCAGATGTCCTGCTTTCCACAGGGATGAAGTTGATTTTCTCCCTAATAGTTGGTACAGGGCTGTGTTTTGGATTTAGCCTGAGAATAATGTTGATAACACAGCAATGTTTAGCTGTTTTTCAGCAGTGCTCATACTTTTTCAAGGACTTTTCAGTGTTCAACGCTCTGCCTGAAAGGAGGTGCAAAAGAAGCTGGGAGGGAACATAGCCAGGGCAGCTGGACCAAACTGGCCAAAGGGAGATTCCACACCATGCCCAGGAGATAAACTGGGTGGGAGCTGGGCTGGAGAGTCTAATGAATGCTCAGGGCTGGGTTGGGCAGCAGTCAGCAAGTGGTGAGCAGTTGTCTTGTGCAGCATTCTCTTCCTTGAGTTTTATTCCTGTGTCTCTTTTTGTAGTCTTTTTTTTCTGTTAATAATAATTATAAATATTATATTTTAATTTCTTTCAAATATTACACTGTTGATTTAATTTTAATTCAATTTTTAAAAATAATTTAAAATTAATTAAAATTATATTGCGATTATTTCTTTTTAAAGGGAAATCTAAACTTTATCCCTTACTTAAAATCCCACACACACCTCAAGTTTTTACAGTAAAACTAACATTGTGTGGCAAGAACTTCATCATGTGTTAATACATTTATTTTTTTCTTAATACTGTCCTGTGGCATATTCATCATTTATGTACACAGAATTTGAATGAAATTAATTATATTTAAATATACAAAATTTCTACTTATGATTCAAGAACAGTATTCAATTTCAGGTTGTTAATCTCATATTTCAGGTTTTCATGTTGAAATTTCCATAGATCTCATTCCAGATTTATGCCAGAGATTAATTGCAAAAAGGCAGCATAAGTAATTTTCAGTTACTTATTAATATATCTTGTTCTTATCCTCATCATAAATACTATATTCAACATATGTAACTCATGAAGGTACACAGCCAGTAAATTTTCCTGTGGCAAAGTGCATTAAAACTCTTTCTGTATACCTTTCTTAGGTGTACAGAAATGCAAATTATTAAGACTTTTTACTGCTAGACTGTCAAGTAGTGCCACAAGGACTAGAGCCACTTTGGGAAAGAAGACATTATTTCAAAAGGTCATATTTGTAGTTTTGACAAATCCTACAGATTATATGAACATCATGCTACAATTTACCATTCATCTGCTTTAAGAGGGACAATTCTCAGCTGAGTGATCTCAACTGGCACTGTGGTTGTGTCAGATTTAATGGAACTGGTGGTGTTCATCATCATCTTGGCGTAAGATTTGAAGAGAACAAAACAAGAATCACTGCATTTCACTATAAACTCTGTAACCTGGCTGGGTTTTGAATCAGATCCCACATAATTTAAGGCAGAAAAATCTCCCAATTAACTTTAAAAAATAGGTTCTAAACAAACAACCAAGCAAAAAGGCTGCAGTAGACTCAGTTGCTCAAAGGAGTCTGATGCTCAGTTCTTGATCTGTACTTAAGCACCTCCTGAAATGGATCTAGTACAGAATTTCCTGGAGTAAAAGAATCACTTTCTAGAGGTGTTGAATTAGTCTGTACAAGTCTATAGCTGCACTTTCCCTCGTGCATACAGAGACATCAAGTGTAGTGTTGAAGACCAGACAGCTGTACAGTTAACACAGTTATTTGTCACCTGTGTATCCATAGGTGGAGATATAGATCCTCCAGGGGTCTCCACCACTCTGGTGCTATAACTAGGTTTTTGTAAAGCAGAGGTAACACATACCCTCAGTAAAGCTCATCTTCTCCCCTGCTGCTCCTTTCCCTGTAGCAATGGCAGATCAGGTAAAATGGGTAGCATTGATCAACTCCCTGCTTCTTCACAGAATTCACTGCACAGGCTGCTAAGGAAAGGGCTGGTGCTCAGATGTGTCTATCACTATCCTGGTCCTGTTTCCCATCCACAAGTTCTGTGAATTTTCTGGAAAAGAAAAAGGTAATAGAATTTTATCATATCCCTTTCATCTCTTCTTCATCTTTGCAAGCCTTTCTATGGTTTTCCCAGCCTTAATTCATACTCCTCCTAACCCTTTTCTGCTGCCCCACAGAGTCAGGGCTTCACAGCTCACTTTGACATCAGCAGATTACTTTTTCAGCAAGATGATGATATTTAAGCCAATATTGGAATCAAATGCTTTAATAACAAATTAAACAATAAGGGTAAAGTTAAAGATCCATGCTGAAGATCCAGATGACTGAAGTGAAGTTAATGCATGTGGGCTGTAAATCAGTGATATGACCCACAAGACTATGAGGGGCATTTGTTGGAAAGGCCTGTCATCCTCTCCTGCTACAGCCTGAAGGAAACCAGCTCATTCTTTTGCCTTCAGAGTTTGATAATGACTGATACGTTGCAGAAAAAGCAAAGAGTTTGGGATTCAATTAAGAAACCAATAGTTTATATTTGCTTTCTACATCCTGGAATGCTTAATTCAATATCCATGTACTAATATCCCACTTTTACCAATCCTTCATGCACTGTTGAACTGCTTCATGATCTCACTACATTAATTCTTACTAAATGATTACTTTGCTTAACACGCTGTCTGAAAAGGCCAATCACTAAAATTTGAGAAGGAAAATGGTTAGAAGTATTCACACCCCTACCACAGATCCCATAATAATTGCACATACTTGTAGCTCCTAAACTCCAATAGTAATTCAAACACAGAGAACCAGAGAATATATAAATGACAACTGAGGAATTTTGATTATGATAGGTAAGAAGTATCCCTCTGCTATTTGTGCTGGGATGGTGCTCTGCTGTGACTACCTTGGTGGGATGTCTGCTGGTGGGTATGTGTCAGAGCAAGCACAATCTATTTCTGAGTCAGGGTTAGGAGATAAATAGAGAGGCCATAAATTATGGTTACTGCTCATTCTCTTCTACCGAGTCAGTTCTGCAGATGTGCTAGAAAAGGATTCCTGGACACTGCAATATCATCTTTTTGCAGAACTGCCTTCCTTTCTCCCCACATTTCCCTCTCCATACTGACTCACTTTCCTCTCTTAGTGTCTGTACACAGAAGATATTTTCACTCGAGCTTTGGCTGGTCTCCACTTTTACAATTTTTTGCCAGGAGCTATTTTTGCCAGGAGTCACGTGTATGTGGGGTTCTGCCACAAATCCAACCTATTTAAAACCACTAGTACTAATAATAAACACTAAAATTAAAATGAGGAGGAGGACTGGATCTAAAAATGTGGTCTATTTTAGGTAATGGATCGATTTTTCTCTTGTGAAGCAAATTATCTTCCAAATGAGATTCCGTTTGTCAGCAAAAGAAATAATGGAACATTGCTAGATTATTTTATAGCAAAGGAAAGGATACACATATGAGTTTTGGTGATTGCCTTTCCCCAGTTTTACAGTCAAATGTAGACTCTTTGATCTAGGCTACTAGAAGATAGTAATTCTTTGAAGAAGACATTAGAAATTTCTGAAGTATCTCAGAGATTCCATGTCAAATAACAGACAACATTTATGCAGAAACTTTAAAACAAATAGTCTTTCCTTTTCTTACAAGCTTCCCATAGAAATTAACCCCATTGCTACTAAACTTTTAAAGCATGTTTGAGTAGCTTGTGTACCTCTTTGTATATCTATCTTTTCACATGTTAGTTAGATGAAATATTTAGGATAAATATTTATCACACAGGAAATACTAGCAAACAAAGGCCCAAGTAACCTCTTAGTTTTACATATTTCTTGTTTCTTATCCTCATCATAAATACTATATGCACCTCTTAGCTTTATACATAGTTGTGCTGTGCTAAGGTTATCATAGACATGAGGCTTATAAAAACCACCATCTTTATAATTAATTTTAGCCAAGTTTGCTTTGTTAGGATGAAAATAGTGATGGTAACTGTTAAAAAGAAAACTCATTATGTTTAAAGAAAAATCATTATTCTTCTATCTTGAAAAAATGGAATTTTTTGTGCAGAGAAGTGTAAAAATTGAGATAAAACCTAGTGAAATTTACATACAGGTGTCTGCAGCAGATTGTCAGGTATAAGACAGCATGCAATCTGAGATATTTAATATTCTAATAATTTTAGAATAAAATTCTAATATTTTAGAATGAGATTCTTGCAATGTTTATGCTGCTAACACACATGAAAAATACAGAATATGACAAGATTTTTTCTGCAGAAGCAACAAATATTTGCAGTAATGTTATCCATCATCTTCCATATATACATCATCTGTTTGTGATATAGTTTTCCCGGTTGGACCCATGTTAAAATATACATTTATGAAGACCAAATGTTTTGTGTTTTGCCATGAGCTCTTCAGCTCCTTTTTCAGCTGAAAAAATGTTGTTGCAAAATTTGATTGGAAAGCAGTTGTTTTCATCTGTGGCCTCATGGTGCCTGTGACCATGGAAATCCCAAAGAGTTTTTGATATTCTATGCTACAAAATGGCTAAAGAAGAATGATGTATTGTTTATCTGTCTTCAATATCTTTTCCTCATCTGCCTGGAATTTCCTGCAGAAGACATCTGTTTTCCCTCTGAAATAGATGGAAATGTTAGGGCACATCCTTCCAAGTGGGCGCTGTCCTGGTTCTAAGTACTTAAAGGGGTAGGTTTAGGTTTCCTTTCAAAGAAACACAGAATCACATAATGGGAAAGGTTGGAAGGGTCATCCTAGAGCAAAGTGCACAGAACTACATCCAGACAACTCTTGAATATTTCCAGTGAGGGAGACTCCACAACTTCTCTGGGCAATCTGTTCCAGTGTGGGGTCACACAGTAAAGAACTTCTTCCCCATGTTCAGGTGGAATTTCCTGTGCAGCAGTTTCTGCCCATTGCCTCTTGTCCTGTTGCTGGGCACCACTGAGAACAGCCTGGCTCCCTCCTCTTGGCACCCTCCCTTCAGATACTGATAGACATTTGTGAGGTCCCCTCAATCATCTCTTCTCAGCCTTTCCTCATGAGAGAGATGCTCCAGTCTCTTAATGATCTTTGCAGCCTTCTGCAGGCCCTACTCCAGGAGCTCCATGTCTCTCTTGTGCTGAGGAGCCCAGAACTGGACACATTGCTACAGATGCAGCCTCACCAAGGCTGAGAAGAAGGGCAGGATCACCTCCCTCAACCTGCTGGCAATCCTCTTCCTAATGCACCCCAGGATTCCTTTGGCCTTCTGGGCCACAAGGGCACACTGCAGTCCTTACAGTGGTAACAAACACAGAGCTGTGGCTGAGGAAAGGCTGGGTGGGCCACCTTGCTGGGGGAAACTGGAGAGCCCAGGGACAGACAGTGGTTACTAAGAGTCCTGTGATGCATTTGCATCAATGGGAGTTTTGCAGGGCCAAATCACTACATGCCTCATCCTCT
This sequence comes from Notiomystis cincta, assembly GCA_013398075.1. Lineage (NCBI taxonomy): Eukaryota > Metazoa > Chordata > Aves > Passeriformes > Notiomystidae > Notiomystis > Notiomystis cincta. Next base: position 89,254 of record VZRX01021898.1, on the reverse strand, counting down.
CCTGACCACTTCCTCGTCTTTCAGCTTCTGCCACCTCCATCTCCTCACTCAAGACTACAATTACAACAAATGACTATGGCTTCTGATGCTGCTTTGCATTTGGCCTCACCAGTATAGACAGGTTACAAAAGGAAGCTACAAGAAAGCTGTACATGCCTACTGACTGAACAGGTTTTTATTTATGCAGTAAACCAGAGCCTATCCCAACATCCAGGCTGTGATCAGAGCTAGTTGAAGCCTAGGCTACTTTGAAGAGTATGTCCTAGCTTGAATAAAGCAGGGAAGCCCTAACAAAATTAAGAATTATTCTAAGTAAAAAGTCTTTATATTTGCCTTATGCAAAGAGAACAATCTGAAAGTAAACACAGCTCAAGCTTGTGGCTTTTTAGCATGATTAGCTCAATCTCTCTGTGATTAGATGTTGCTTTTATAGCCACTGAAGAAGTAACTGAAAATATTTTTGATATTCTCTGGAAGCATCTGCTACATAAACTGAAAACATAATGTTTCCAGAAAACACTGGTAATTTGGCTTTGCTATCTGTCATTAGAGAATAATTTTTTGTGTTGTTTGCAATCTGATATACTTGTAACTTACCTCTTCTTCATAATAATATTTCTTTTTTCCACCTGGGTAAGCTAACAGAAGGATCTGGGGTTTGGGCTTGTCATTCTCTGTTCATTCACTTTTCCTTTCAACCAGGCACACAGAAAAATACACTCTTGTTCAATGCCAAAGTACTGGATCCTATCTTTTCAGTGCTGAAAAGAAAAACCACTGACTTTTTTCTTTTAAAAAAGCCACACTTGTCATTCTTCCCGTTCAAGCCTAATCACAGATATTTAAGGTGTCTGACAGCCACAAGTGGCATTGTTTACAGCCTGTTGAAACATGCACTTCTTGTTAGCTTTAATATCCTTTCAAATAACTTTTACTTGTTACTTTCATTTAAAAGAGAAAACTGCTCATTTTTCAGCAGTATTTCATTAATGTGAAATAATCTTTCTGCATCTGGGCGAGATATTTATTTATAAATTTAGCCTTTTGTGCAGCTGGCAGGGAAGCCAGCTGGAAGGGGCCAAGGGGCTGACCAGAGCAGGTCACCTTTACACAGCCCATTGTGCAAGGGCCCAGACAGACAGATGAGACTCAGATGATCAGCTGTTCTAAACTGGTGCTTTGTTTCATTTATTTTCTACTTTGGTTGGAACAGACCCACAAAGATCACCCAGTCCAGCTGCCTGACCACTTCAGGGCTGACCAAAACTTAGAGTCTATCATTAAGGGCATTGTTCAAATGCCTCCTAAACACTGACAGGGATGGGTGATCTACCATCATCTACCACCTCCCTAGGAGGGAATAGAATAGAATAGAATAGAATAGAATAGAATAGAATAGAATAGAATAGAATAGAATAGAATAGAATAGAATAGAATAGAATAGAATAGAATAGAATAGAATAGAATAGAAATAGAAATGGTTTGTGCTGGAAGGGACATGAAAGATCATCTAATTCCAACCACACTGCCATAGGCAGGGACACCTTTCACCAGACCAGATTGCTCAGAACTCCAACCAACCTGGCCTTAAGTGCTTCCAAAAATGGGGCCTCCTCAAGTTTTCTGGGCAATATGTCCCAGTGTCTCATCACCCTTACAAGAAAGAATTTTTTTCTCATATTTAATCTAAACCTACTCTCTTTCAGTTGGAATCCATTCCCCCTTGTCCTACCACTACATGCTCTTGTAAATAGTCCTTCTCATCTCTTTTGTCAGTTCCCTTCAGGCATTAGGAAGATGCAATTAGGTCACTGTGAAACCTCTTTTCCAGGCTGAATGAAGTAGAACTTTGGCTCTCCTTTAGCTTGTTTTCATGCCTTCACTGATGTATACCTGATGTTTATCACTGTCTGAAGTTATGAACACCTGCACCCTGAGCATTGATGAGTTAGTTTGGGAGGAGGTGAAGAAGCTGCAGTTTCTAGCATACAAGTTGCAAGGAACAAGCTATGTCATTCTACATGGAATGGAAGCTAGAGACACTGAAAAATATCTCTGCTTTCTTGCAATTTCAATTTCTCAGTTGCTCTGAACACCAGCTATGTAATTAACACAGTATTATCCAGGGACTAGGGATACAATCTGGTAGGTGCTCCCTGTGCTTTGAACTCTCAGTGGTGAGACTGCTGGGAGAAGACTTGCTTAGTCTTCAAAACTTTGTTAGGCTGCTGTGAAGAGCTGATGCTGATAGTGTGTACATTGATGAAATATCAGAGAGCTAAAAATCACTTCTGTTAGGAAATGTGGGACAGCCTCATTAAAAAAAAAAAACAAACACCAAACAAAATAGAAAAAAGAGCTTTGCTTATTGTAAAAAATTCTTCATTAGAGTATCTCCAGCTAAATCATTTCAGGGTAAAGCTGATCTAACAATTTCTGAAAGTTTTTACTGGTTAATCCAATACCATATGAAATGCCATATCAACACAATACCTTCATGATTGTTTAATCATGGTTGTTATTTCACTGGGAGTCACTCAGAGGCTGCAGTCCCCCTAGGGGTTTCCCTATCTGTCTTCACAGTAATTGACCTAGCAAAAAAATCCTCTTCTTTTTCATTAAATGAACTTGAAGTTACAGTAAGCAGGGTGAGCTGCTGAAACCACTCCTCACCATGGAAAAGGCAAAACTCCTTGTGTTTCCCATCCTCTCTGCCCAGCACCTGCTCCCAGCCTGTAGGTAGCACCAGGGACCTCTCTGTGACCTATTGAGCTCACTAACACAGCACACAAGCACAGGAAAAAAGAACATTCTCTGCTTGAGCAGCGAGCTCAGCTGGCCTGGGGAAGGGGCTGATGAATATTAGAGCAAGGAGAGAAGGAGAAAGGACTCTGTGGGAGTCAACAGTGCTTGCAGTGAGGCCCTGTGAGCACAGGAGGAGCAAAACCTCCCCTTCTCAAGGGACAGCAAAATGTTACAAAAGGGGATTATGGAAACACATCCTGGAAAATTTTACCCTCTGTTTCTCTTTCAAATGTGTCAGTCTTTACTTGTGTGAGTCTTATCAGGAATACTGCTCAGGGAAAGGAAGAAAGATGAAATGCAGTGGAAACAGATCATTATTTGTAAAATCACTGGAACAGTATTAACCTGGACAAAATAAGCATAAAAAACCCACTGCAAAATTCCAGCATATTTTTCCTTTTTAAAAAGATATTGCTGTTTTCTGACAATTTTCATGTATTTAATATTTTTGCTGTTCCAAGATTTACCCGTTAATATTTGTCTTTATTTCTGGCATTTAAAACTAGTTTTCACTTATTAAATCATATACTCTGAACATCCTGAAAAGAATAATTTATTATTGTAGCACATATAAATAGCATATTTATATAGACTATAGAAGAAAATATTTTGAACAGAAAATGCATTACTCATAGAACTGGTAAAATAAGAACGCTTAAATACTCATTTTTCTATATACAATGCATTATATAAAATCAGTTTTATTAATAAAATTCCATAATAAAAATTAAAGCAAAATTAAGTCAAATACTACACCATGAAATTATAAACAGTTTATTGAGAGAAACTATATTCTGGAAAATAAGACAAGTAAGACTATTTTGTCCATATATAATAACCTTTACACTTAGATAAAAAATAATTAGGAGATTTACAGGACCTTGAAGATCCACAGAGCAGCCACTCACATACCAGTCTGAAGGTGGCTTCCTACAGGCTCTCTGTACCTTGCTGGACACGGAGCTGGTTCGTGCAAAGCCTGATGACTTCTGTAGGCTACCAAAGGACAGCATTTCCAAGCATCCTGGGACTGGACCCCGAGGCCAACTTTGGACCATGCTCTAGAAGAAATGTCAGCCCACCCATGTGAGTATCTGCACACCAGCCACACGCCCAGGGAAGGTCATGCACAGATCTAAAGTCCAGTTCTGTTACCAATGATACTTAAAACTCCCAGAACAAGGCCAGTATCTCCCAGTCACACACACAAATAAAGCATATTCTGTCTATGTCACCTGTCAGGATTTCACCTTTTTTCCTCCTTTAGCTGGGCTCCTACATCAAGCATAGGAGATTAGAGGTCCAACCAAGAATTTCTTTCATGTCAGGGCAAATTCCTTTGGAAAATGTCCGTTCCTTATTTTATGCACTTCAATTTAAAAGTTGCTTTCTTAGCCATAAAAATTGCATGCAGGTCCACCATAAATATCTCAACCAAACTGACTTCATATGAAATAGAGGTACAAAATTTAGACCCATAATTACATTCATAAATCAATACACCAAAGTAAGCCTGTAACACAAATATTACAGCATCTATTTCTTCAAATTTTAGACATAACCTTAAAATGGATTATTTTATAACTTCTGAATAGGGGCACAGGCTGTCAGAACACTGACTTTCTAAATGACAACTGGTTCTAGATCAATGCTAAGTTAATCTATGTAGTACCTCTGTTTTTCCAGCAGAATGACTATTCTCTACTGACTTCAATCCCTTAGGGCTTCAGTATAAGCCAGTATTCCTTAATTTAAGCTTGTTTTTCATGTCATGGATAATATTTTTTTTCCAAAACATTACAGCTTTCATTTTCCTTGCCCATAAAAGCCATCATGTGCATCAGCAGCTATTTTATATCTGTTCTGCCCTCCTGTGACCTACATTCAAAACTTCCCTTACATGAAAAGCTTTCTCCCCACTCAACAAAATACTCTAAACCCAGGTTTAAAGAACCCTTTATTGCAATCTTAGTGAGACAACAAAGTCCAGTAGCAAGGAAGATCCTCTTGGATTTGGCAGATGTAAGTTCAGTGCTGGTTCCACAAAAGCTTTTCTTAGCACTCTAGGCAAGGCAGCTAGTGAGATCCATGATCTTAAATAAACTTTTTGAATACAGTCTTTAACATCTCTGTGCTTTGATATCCCAGCTGTAGAGAAATAAAACTCCCTGGTTTTACCTGAGTGTTGTAAACATAAGAATGTAAAAAATTAGAGGTCCCTTACACATCCTGGAATTAACATTTAGTGATAAGATCTTCTTTAGGAACCTTGAAGAGATCTCATAGATTATAGACTCAAACAATTTTTCAGAATGCATGTGTGCAGGAATGCACTCATTTTTTACAACCAATAGGAAGATCTTTATTAAATTCTGGTGCAAAATGGGAACTACACAAAAAAAAAAGTACTACACAAAAATACACTCCTGTGTTATTAATTAAGAAATAGAAGTAATAATTAAATTAAACAGAAAAATGAATATTACTACAATCAGTGCACTTTGTACTGTTAAATTATTAAATACTATAAATAGCTCAAGCTTTCCTTAGTGTTCCAATTAAGTTTCAACTGCATATTACTCTATTATCACTGTTACATCTGCAGCAAAGGCAGGCTTGAAGAGCATTACCTTCCAGTTTTTGCCTTCATTAGTAACTGCAGCAACACTGTTAGCCAGAGTTTATAGAAACTTATTGATTAGTATTTTCACTGTCATTGGTTGCAGAACAGACTGTTCATCTTGGAGGGATGGTTCCACAGCTCCAGGCAATGACTCAACACCTACACAGCTGATGCACACACTGCTGCCTGCCCTTCCCACCCTTCCTTTCTGCCCCAGCACTGACCACTCACTCCTGATGCTTGCACCATGCCAGCTCCACAGCTAATGAGGTCTTTTTGGGAACCAATTGCAGTCAGCAGTGGGTCATGTCAATTTACAACAAAGCCTGTTATAACTGGAACAAGGAAGGATGGGTGCTGGAGGAGACAACATGTGGATGAGGATGAAAGGGAGCAAGGGCTTGGGAAGCAACACTTTCTTGGCCCCTGGGATCATTTACAGTCACTGCTGACTCTTGCCTTTAATGTGTTCCTTCACTAATAATAAATATAGGCTAAAAAGATCAGTAGGCAGGGCAGGTTCATTAATACTAAAGTGATATTTTGTGTGCTTCTTTTCTGGAGTACATTTGATATGTGCCACCACATTCTTCAGACTGTCTGGTCTCCTTCTGATGAAATGAGAAGATCAGACACTTGAGCTAAAACCAACAGGGTTTTCCCAAACTATGGCACAGCCACACAGCCATTGGCATAAGCATCCACTCCTCAGAAGCCAAATAGCAGAACTGGCAATAATGGTCATTAATTTGTGTGTGTGACTGGGAGATACAGAACTGGCAATAACAGTCATTAATTTGTGTGTGTGACTCAGAGATACTGATCTGGTAAAGAACTTTTTTTTTTTTT
>VZRX01021898.1:68628-82940 GCA_013398075.1 Notiomystis cincta | reverse complement strand
GGATGACAGGTTTTAGACCTAAAATTCCTTAAGAATATGAAATGACCAGCCAAGGAGATTCTCCAAATTATAGACTACTGTGAGACCTGTACAGCCAGTGAAATGGTAGTGCCTGATCACTCAGTTCAGCTTTTGGCATAAGAGAAATGGCTCAGAGCAAGGCCAAAGAGGATACCAGACCAACATGTCTCACATGCCATAGCAGCTCTCCAGAGAGTGTTACTGTATTGCACCAGTTAAAGCAGCATTAGCCTCCCTGTGTAAATATGTGCATCACCAACATGATGGACAGGGGATCAACTTCCACAAATGCTTTGAGAACAGTAACTGTTTCATCCTTCCTGCTTATTTTTAGGCTCATCCAGGTATTCTGTGAAACTTTAATTTTATGTTTTAAAATCACTATGAGACCACCACATGTCCTGATAGTGCTTGTATAGCATGCTGAGTCCTTGTGAGACATTCCTCATTCTGGGTTTATTTTTTCACTAGGTATAACTTAAGCTAACCCTGCCCCATTTGTCCTAAGGTCAGACTAATTACTCCTGTTTGCATTTCCTACTTAGGTTTTCCTTCCTAGTTCATCAGTCAACTTTTCCCTGTGCACAGGTTGAATCTGAAAACCAGTGAGGATAATTGTGGAGTCTGGGCTTGAAACCTGAGCTGAAGTAACAGCTGTAAGGTGCTCATGTGGGTCATGCTGCCAGCAAAGGCAGCTCAGGAGCCCAAACACAGCCTGCCTCTCTTTCCAGCAATGATGCCCAGTCTCACAGCATGGCTGAGCCTCTTACAAAGGAGAGAAAGAAGTAGAGGCCTCATGAAAGCAAGGAGACTAGGTGTAGAGGCGTTCTGCTAACCCCACAGCAAAGGAATCTTATCACATCTCTTGTAGCTGATCTCCACTGCTACTGAAAGGTGCAATTCTAGCCTGTGCCTGGCCATATCTCACCTTCCCTTTGTGTTGGGGCTGTGCTGCTTCATCACCACAGGTAGCTGAAGCAGCTTAGCTGAGAAAACACCTTTTGTGTGAATGTTTTTTCCAGTTGTGTCAAGTGAGTTTCTTTGAGTTGCTGCACGGCCACACTGGTGCAACCACAAGGGAGTCAGTGGTGATGAACACCCGGGCAAGCTGCAGAATCATTCTTTTTGGAAGAGTACCTTCTCAAATTGGCTAAAGACAGTTGGGAAGCCACACAGCTGCATATGAACCTGGCACAGGTAAGTACATTGTTGTGATTCAGCACCTAAAACTAAATGCCAAACCCAGAAGACTTTAATTAATTAGTGTAGCACTGCATTTGCTTCGACTAGTGCTGCAATGACCTGTGAGATCAGTATAGACCATCATGATTTGAAAGATCATGGCTTTTCTGAGACAGGCATTGTCAAGAAGAAAACTGAGAGAAAGCACAGATGTTAAATGTTTCTGAAGTCTCTTACTAAAACTGGGAGATTACAAACTCCATCAAAACAAGAACAAATTTTTAAATAAAAGTAGAAAATCAGGAATCCACAATATGTCCTCTGATACAGAATAGCAGAAGGGATCAAACTGGCACAAGCTCCAGTGTGCCAGTTTTCTGCTTCTAGAGCTGATACCTGCTTTGCTGTGCCAGCTGTCTCAGCTTTACACAGAGACTGCAGGGACTTTGCACAAAGTATATGCTGGCCACATGAAACAGAAGGTGTCAGGTTTGACTTTGGTTATCCTTGTCTTCCCCTTTCCACTTTCTGTTTGAACCAGGAAAAACAGCTAGTGTCAGCATAGGGATGTGGACCAGGGAATTTCCACTTGTTGCCAAACTGATAAAACAGTTTAGCTGCTCATAGCCAAATATTTCACCTGCACCATTGTGTGGTTTCAGCAGCCACTGTCTGGCTGTTGTCTGCCCCTACCTCTCCCTAGTGATTGAATGCATACATTCCCAAAGAGGGAGCCTTAATGGTACCCAAAGAGTTTGGCACTCCATTCATGCTCTTTAGTCATCTCAGCTAAGCATCAGAGCAGAGCTTACTTCAGAGTTGTGAGGTGCCCTTGTGAGGCTTCAGGACAGATGTCACTTCAGTGAAAATATCTTCCATTTTTTAATATGTAAAGTATACATATTAAACCAGAAAACTTCTCTTTCTCTCTTTCTTAATTATCTTTTAATTATTATTATTTCAGGTAGCTAAAGAGAGAAACAATTTCCATATTATGTTTTATGCTGACCTTATGTTGACCTTTTATCATTTGTTTGGCAAGTTTAATGTTTTATTGTAAAAACAACAAAACCCAAAAGGTATCTTTCACTATCTAGCAACTGAATTTAGCAATGCTTATACATTTGTCATTGCAAGTATGTATTTCATCAGGAAACCACATGAGATGAATTAGATTTCCTGTTCAGCTTAGAGAGCAGCAGAAGGCATCTAGCCAGTGAAGAGTTGTTATTCACTAAGAGACACAACTCTGACACTAAAACTCTTTAGTAGTTCTTTATCTGAAGACTGATGTGAATGGGCTGCATGATGTCAGACCAGTTCTGTCCACTTCTGTGAGCTGCTTATTGCAATGTACAATAAATTCAAGAGCAAAGTACAATACATTCACCACCTAGGAAAGCTGTCTTTGATGCCAAATAACTGTGTCTGTGCTCTAAAATATAAATTTAAACATACAGTTATAAATTAAGGTATTCTTCTAAGGCAGATGAAGAGCTGTTCATTGCCATATTCTTCTGCTAAGAAGAAAAATTTGAACTCTGCAATTTCTTAGCAACAGCTTCTTTGAGCACCATGTAATTCCAAGGATTATCCAAAAGCAACTTCCTTTTTTTCCCTCACATAATAACTAAAACTTGATGAAAAGAGAAGAATTATATTATTATTTAGAACGTGACTTTTAAGTTGTTGGAGGCAAGTCTGGGCAGTCTACATGAAGCTCTTCACAAAAAAGAAATCACTTCTTATATTTCCATCATAATTTAACTTACAAACAAGGTAAAAAGGAAACGACTAAAGAAATCATAAAAGTATGACCAACCTAAAATGGCACATTTTCTTCATTGTTTTTCTGATACTTTTTCCTTAAAAGAGAAGGAGGAACAGATTCCAGTAATCACCTCCCACAACCCATAGCATCAAATATGTATTTACAAGGCCAACAGCAAATGGGTGCTTTCCTCCAGAGAGGTTTGAATTTCTCTAACAAAAATCAGTTACAATTGAAAGGTTACAACTCTTAGGTGGAAGAGAGGTGGTTTGGGTTTTTTGTTGTTTTTTTTTTTTATTATCTGGAGTGCCATCTGTGGCAGAAGAGTTAGTCGGTTGTCTGATAAAGCTCACCTGCACACCCACAAAGAAGCTCAGAGAGACAGTGAAAGGATGGGAAACCCAAATTACACCCTGTTGGACTACCTCAGACCCATCACAGTGTTGGACTACCTCAGACCCATCACAGAAGCCATCAGCCCACTGAAGACCCGTCTCCACAAGCCCAGAGGAATACAGGGAAGGCAGAGTGGCAGGCAGGAACCTAGAATCATACAATCAAAGAATCATTTACATTGGAAAAGACTTGTAAAATCATTGAGTCCAACTGTTAACCCAGCACTGACAAGTCCACCACTAAACTGTGTCCCTAAGTGCCACATCTACACGTCTTTTAAATGCCTCCACAGATGCTGATCCACCACTTCCTTGGGCAGCCTGTTCAATGGCTTGGCAACCCTTTCAGCAAAGAAATTGTTTTTCATATCCAATCTATACCTTACCTGGTACAACTTGAGACCTTTTCCTCATGTCCTATCCCATGTGTCCTGGGAAAAGAAGGTGAACTCCACCTGGCTACAGCCTCGTCTCAGGCAGTTGTAGAGAGCAGTAAGGTCTCTCCAGAGACTCCTTTTCTCCAGGATAAACACTCCAGCTCCCTCAGCCACTCCTCACAGGACTTGTGCTCCAGACCCTTCCCCAGCTCCATTGCCCTTCTCTGGACACTCTCCAGCACCTCAATGTCTTTCTTGTAGTGAGGGGCCCAAAACTGAATACAGGATTCAAGGTGTGGCCTCACCAGTGTCAAGTACGAGGGGACAATCACTGCCCTGGTCCTGCTGGCCACAGCACAACCTGAACCAAGGACTACCAAGGAACAAATACTTTATTCAGGCCCCTCCCTGGACTGTCCCAGCAGCGATCCCATGTCCATGTGGAAAAGCCATCCAGACAAGGTGCTGCAATCAAGCAGCTCCCTAGATCCCCTTTCAGACCAAGTGGAGGGGCTGCCTAGGGGTGGGATACATCAGTCAATGCAGGAGAAAAGCATTTTCAAGTTGTACAGGATTTCCTACATAATGTTTAGGGGAGGATCCAGAGGCAGGAAAAGGGAGAGGTTTCGGTGATTTGGGGAGGTGCAAGAGAGGGAAAATTGAGGGGTAAGGGGATAAAAAGGGCCAGTTGTTGTAAATACAGTATATTTCAATATTTCTATATCTCACTACCTCTATTCTTTTTTTGTTCAGGTTTTAATTCTTTTTGCCACTGACTTATTTCAAAGAAGCAATTTGGCAACCAGTAATTTATTATAATGTAATTTGGATAGAGAAAATTAATGAGTATCTAACTAGCTCCTTCTAATAAGCTTCAGTAATATTTAGAAGGAAAAGTCTCTTAAAGCTAAAACGAATACTAATAAACTAGTTATACAACTTTCCTTCTGAAAAGTTATTTTACTTTATTTTTTTGTCTTGCAAATTTGTTCTTTAAAAGTGTTTACCTAATTTGCCCCTTTTAAATCAAGTGTCAAATATTAATATTGAGAACAGAGATTCAATTTTTATGTTCACACAGTATCTAAATATTTACCTCAGATATTTTCTGTAGAGTGGTTCGAGAATTAAAACATTTATACCACTGCATTACCATCACTGTTTTCAAGAATTCTTGAACAACGGGTAGTCTGAATAGAGGAGACTAAAATATCATCTTCAGAGAGGAGAAAGCAGCAGTCAACATTATTTTAACATCAAGAACAATACTCTAATAAATTATTAAATTGACACTTTTAAAGCACCTGGAGGGTCGGTGGAAAAGAAACAGGCAGGAAAGATTTGTTGCAAAAAAAAGTTTGATAAGCTGCTGTGTTTTCTTTCTTTAACAGATTATCTGGCTCATAGCAAAAAAAAGGCAGTAGAAGCGATGTGGATCGACTTACAGGAATCTTTGAGTGCTATCTTACTTGGCATTCTCATTAACAGGGTACAGAAACATTTTGTTCTGGGCTGCTGCTGCACACAATAGGTGCATAATTGTTTGCAGAAAATACTCCTAGGCTTATCTATATTTTGTTTTTAAACAAAAAGGATACATAATATAGAATTCTGCTAGGGTCTGGACAAAATCTGATCCAATGCAAAATTTTCACTTATAGCTTGGTTGATGGAATGGAGAGAACACTCAAAAAGATGCCAAAGAAAAGGGGTGCAAGGGAGCTGAATGATTAGAATTCAAAATTACTTTGATAGATGGGAGAAGAGGTCTGTAATCAATAAGATGAAACTCAATAAATACAAGGACCAAGAACTATATTGAGGCTAGAAAAAAACCAAATGCATAAATACAAAATTGAGAATACTAACAGCACTGTAGAAAGAGACTTGGCTGTTACAATAAACCACATATTGAACATGAATCAATGATACCATGCTAATGGAAAAACAGAAAAACTCATCCTAGGACATTTTAATAGATATGTCATATGTAAGCCAAGATTAGTAATTGTTTTTTTTCTTAACTCACCTTTCAGAAGATTCAGTTTGGGGTAGTTTAATACAATAGTACATAAAGAAAAGTACTTTTTTTTTTTTTAAATGGTTTAAAATATGGAGAATTATAGAAAAAGGGAGAGGTAATATTTGCTCTAAAAAAAAGAGGCTGATGGCAGGTGTGAGGTGATATCACAACCTTCCAATATGCAGAAAATTCTGTAAAGTAGAATCACTTCATGATTGTGCTTCCTGACACTGAGGGCATGACAAAATCTTGCTGGCTTTAATTGCAGCTGGAAAGGATAAAACAGGAAAACCTTCTGGCTCTAAGGACAGCTACAGACAGAAATAGGTCACCAAAAGCTGAGGTACAATCTCCACCATTCAACTTTCTAAGAAGAGGTTAGAAAAATACTCATGAGAGTTTCTCCATTCCTTTGAGGAAGAGGCAAAGAGTGGATCCTACTGTATTTTCATTCTTGCTACTTTTGTTACAGTCTCAAAGAAACAGAAAGTTGTAACTTAAATTACCTTATTTTTTAGTATTAACAATGACTTGCCTTTCAGAAATTCATGCCCTGGTGGTCTTCTTGTTTTAAACAATAACATCTGCAGAGGTTAGATCTCTTGCTGACTTTGATCCATTCTCTCAAGACAGCTTAATACATGTGTTGATGCCTGCAGGTCTTTGATTCCCAATGTTTATCTTCTTTTGGATTTATTTCTGACCACTTGAATTTTACTTTTCCTCACAGAGCCCCTCTGACACATTCATCAGCTACAGAATTCATATGACACTGTTCTTGATGCTTCCCTCTGGCATCACTGGGGCTGCTTTTAACTCTTTTTAGGCTTATTTATTACTCAAATAAACTATCTAATGCAGTATGTTTGTTCTTTTAATCATCATACTATGGTGTGCTTAAATATTTACCAGGTTGATTTTAAGAATTTTATTTTCTAAAATGCTTTGCCTTTGATTTCATGGTTTTATGCCTTTGGACACCCATCCTGCAGTTAAGATCACTACACTAATCTTCACTATCTTGCAGTTACTGTGACAGAGAGAGTTACAGTAATTACTTCTTAAATCAGATCTCATTTGTTACTTAGGACTAAATCTCTTGTGCGCTAGCAAAGCCACCTAGTGCTTAAAGCAGTCCTTTGTGGTAACAAGAATTTGCTACTCTTAGCTATATCCTTCAGTGGTATTTGAGCCATTAATCCTGGGTACTTGAAATTATCTATTACTACAAGTTTACTTCCATCTGGACCCTTGTTTGTTCACTTGTTCTTTTGCAAGGGTCATTCTTCTACAATTAAAGGCACTGAGACTTGGAGATAGGTAAAAATTGAGTCTATGGCTCATGTTCTCAGTTCTCTCTCCTCAGAAATTTCATGAAAGTAAAAGCGTATCTTATTGAAGAGTCAAGATTAGAAAATGTATTCGAGACTATGGAATGTGCTTGTTTACTCTGTTTTCTTTTCTATTAGAGTTCAAGGAGGAAGAAATCTACCTCCCATTCCCCCCTCCATCTGCTGTACCTGTAGACTTGAATTTCCAGGTAAACTCATTGATTTTCTCAAGCAAGAACCAAGATTGTAATTAACATGTCCCTCATGCAGCTTTGGTCTACATTTATTAACACAAGACCTGTGCAGAACTGGGTCACTGGTACCGAGTTCAAAATTTGGATCACAAATTGCAATTAACACAGAGCATAGGGTATCCTGTTTATGCCTATGTGTATTACAGGCATGTTAACTGCTATCCTAGTTGAACTTCATCCCACTTTCCCATCCTCTGGTAGTTTGTAAACAGCCAGGCCAATTTTACCTCAAGGAATAGGTGAGAGAGGTCATGGGTTAGACTCGATGATCCTGATGTGTCCCTTCTAACTCAGCATATTCTGTGATCCTGTCTCTGAACTGTTAAAGTTGAACAACTTTCATATAAAATGCCCTGGGCCTATCACCACACCTGCTGTCACAGTGTCTCCATTTTTGGAAGATGAACTGAGCAAAAGGCATGTGTGTGGGCAGGGCAGCAGTGCTTTCAGTGGCAGCACAGATGCAGGCAGACTTCCTGAGCCAGAAGCATTTCCTGCGCACAATGGGCCACATAAAATGAGGCTGCAAAGTTGGTTACATCAGACACGATGTAGTCATATATTGTCAGTGGTGATAAAGACAGGATCCTTTTGAGCAACATGTCTGGCTGTGTGAGAAGAGTTCTGCAAATGAGGGTGGGGCAGCTCAGCAGTAAAAAGATTTCTAGAGTGGGAAGTACAATATTAATGGTAATAAATTCAGCCCTTTTTTTGGTGAGAAGACTAGAGTGTAACCATGTTGTTGAGCAAGTAGAGGAGAATAACTAGTCATGCAGAGACACAAAGCAAAATTCCCTCTTCTCAGTCCCCCAGCAGCATTTTGGGACAGAAAAATCAACAGCAAGAAAGGTTATTTAGGAAAATAAAACAACCATTTTGACAGGAAGTGGTAGTAGAGTTGCATTCTTCCCCAACTGCATCAGGGTCACTGATTGGGAAAAAATTTTCTCTGCTATCCTGGCTGCTGCTGAAATAGATTTTTTTTTCCTAGTAGTTGGTACAGTACTGTGGGGTTTGCATTTAGTATGAGAATAATGTTGATAACACACTGATGTTGCTGAGAAATACTTACTCTAAATCAAGGACTTTCCAGCTTCCTAAGCTTTGCTAGTGGACAGGTACACAAGAAGCCAGAAGGGAGCACAGCCAGGACAGCTGACCCAGACTAGCCAAAGGGATATTCCATAACATAGAATACCATGCCAATACATAAACTGTGTGGAGTTGATGGCAGGGGACAATTGTTCCTCAGGGTTGGACTGAATGTTGGTGATGGTGAGCAATTGTATTGTGCATCATCTGTATTTCTTGGGTTTTATTTCTTTCTCTCTCTCTTTGTTGACAAGCTTTTCATCATCTTCGTGATCATCATCATCATCATTATTATATTTGATGTTTAGCATTTTATGTTTTATTTTAATTATTAAACTGCTCTTACCTAAACTCCTAAGTGTCTCCTCCCATTCCACTGTGGCCAGGGGGCAGTGAGTGAGTAGCTGTGTGTTACCTAGCTGCTGGCTGGGGTTAAATCACCACATCCACAAATGCAGATCTCCAGGCTCTAGATCAAAAGGAAGGAGTCATTGTGTTGCAAGCTTTTGTAACAAACCATGGCAGACAATGTTAGTATTAGGTGATACATCGAGGTATGTGGTATCTGGTTGTCCCACAGCTCTCTCCTGGCCACGCTGGTACAAACAGACTCTGATCCCTCAAGTTCCCAGCACACTGAGATCAACAGACTGGCCCATCAAGAGCCACTGGGGACCGTGCCTGCATCCTGGCAGTCAGGCTCACGAGCTCATCCATTGGCAATCTCCACTAAGACCTTTCTGCTTTAATTCCTTTCAAGTGGTGGCTGGATGTGTGTACTTGTTCACCTCAGAAAAATCCCTGATTTTCTGACAGAATTTATTCTACTCATAGCTTTCCTACATTTTTTTTTTTTCACATATTTAAGAGTGTCTGTCTCCTACTCTTGAGGAACTACATCTCAAGGTTTTTTCTTCCCTACTTAATCTAGGACTGATGATGGTAGGGTATGTCACATCCTTAGCAATAGGGGCTCTTTGACTTGGGAGAAGGGAGAAGGCAAGCTGTCTGCAGAGATTTTCACCTGGCAGAAGTTTGGGACAGGAGGAGAGAAGCCAAAAAAACTTCCCAACAATGACAAGTAGAATCAAGTAACTCCCTGAGTTCAAACATACTTCAGGCAAGGCTTGATTTTAGTTTTCAAACTTGTGATTGATCAGGCATAGAAAAGTGTACAGAAGAGAATTATCACTCCCTTAAAGTATCTAGATCACCTTTATGCTGGATGACATGACTCTGGGTGTTGGAAAAACTCATTTTTGACCTAGCAGGGGAAGCTCCTCAGTGAACGTCCTGAAGTCAATTTCCACACTGTGTCCTTGGATATGCTGAAGTCCTGGATTGCAGCTGTCACCTGTTACTGTGACAAAGAAAAAACTCTGATGTCTTGAGTAATGTCAGGTAGATTTCATTTTCCTATCCTAAGGTAAATGCTCACTTTTATGATATCTGATACAATGTCATCCAATAGTCAGAGCTGATACAGGAGCAGGATGCAGAGTGCATGGGCCCTGTCTAGAGCCACGTAAATCCTGTTCAGAATAAATAAGTGTTTGATTCAGAACCTTAGACATATCTGCTTTCTTATAGTGACTGCAACACAGTAATGACATGAGAAAATCCTAGGAGAACATCAGGTGATTGAGAAGCAGGTGCAGTGGGTGTAGATGCAGTACAGGGAAGGGGAGCTTTGTGTTTCAAGCCTGGAGATGTTAGGGCCATGGCAATCAGAACTGAAGCATTCATTTTCACCACTGGTCTTCCAGAAGGCAGGATTCTTAATCCAGTCCAGTGCTGTCTGAGGTTCTCCAGGCTGGTCCATTTGCAAAGACAGGATACTACAGAAGAAATCATTGCTCAAGTTCCCATGGTGCTGTTGATAGATGTTTTCCACAGAATCCAAGTAGGTCAAGTACCTCTTACTTGGTTCACTTGGGATCCTGGGGAACAATGCTGAAGGGGGCTTGCTTGCCAAGTACATGATTTCCATTGTGGCTCTGGTCCAGGCTCTGTCTGATCAGTAACACTGTGCCATCATCAAAATCTTCAGAGTTGCTGTTGATGGAGTTGAGACAGTTTACAACAAAACCACCATAAGAGTAAATATGCACCCAAAGCTGAATATATGTCTTGGGAAACATTTGAGCTTCATGGCAAAGCAGCACCAAGACCACAAAGGGAGCATGAAAGAACTGACAAAAGAGCCTTTGGGCTGGCAAATAAGCTTCATTCAGAAATATGGTTATCTTGATCTTACACAACCCTGACAGACAAAAACTACTCCTTCATATTTTTTATAGAAATATTTTTATATAAAGATTCTCACCACCACCCCCAGCTTCAGTCAAACTTCAAGTGTAGTCTTATAGTAGTTCAGCACCTTGTGTCTCAGGGCTGCAGCATTTCTAATCTAATACAAGCTACCCTACAACTGGACTTACAGTTTTGTGGAGCCACCATGTCACTACTGTCTCTGCTGTTTGCAGCTGCCGGCCTCTCGTCTCTGTCTGTCCAAACACAACCTATGTAAGTGCTGGCAGAGAGTAGAGAAGGGAACCAATGAAACTGGAGCACGCAGACAGCTGTCTTTCCCTCCCCCTTCACGCCCCCTCTTTTTTTTCTCTTTGTAAAGATATTTGGATGTTGCTCTGTTCAGCATTACAAGCCCCACTGTGCTCTAGAGAGTCATGCCTAAATAGGTCCAAAAATATCAGTCAGTGTGTTAGGTGGGAAATCAATAAACACTAGGGACAGCTTAGAGAGCAAGCCAGAAGTGATACAGAAAAAGATAGATTGGGAGCTTAAAAAGGGGGAGAAAAAGAACAATGCAAAATACAGGTGGGGATCTGGAGTAAGAGAATTTTGAGGTGGAGAAATGGGTGGTTATTAGAACACAAAAAGAAAGCAGCAAAAAATAATGGGAAAAGCAAGACCCAAGGGAATTAAATTCACACAGGAAAAAGCTGGAGAAAATAAAGAAAATGAAAATATTAGGAAAACAGAAACAAAATGTAGAAGAACTGACAATCAATAGAGACAGAAAATTGCACATATGGATAGAGAGAAAGGATAATTAAAGTATCAAAAACAGGAGCTAAGCTCTTTGTAGTTAAAATATACACACACTGTGAGAGACACAAAGCAGCAGAGACTCAGCACTAAGGGGATTTTCTTATTTTGGGCTGTTGTGCAAACCAGCCACCCTCATTTGATACTATGCCTGAGCAACATCTTGCCAGGAACCTCATATTTCAGTGGGTCTCTGCTCACCCACACATCGCCATGCTGTGCTCTTTTCCTGGGTGACAACACACTTCTAAAGTTCTGAGCCTGAAAGAAAGTGGTGATGAAAGCCTTTTGCTTAATTTTTTCCTATTTCTGATATTTTTCTTTCATAGATCCCCATAGCAGCTGGGGCTCTTGTGCCAACATACAACTTCAAACCTGATCTTACTTTACTATAACTCAACAGGTGACTACTGCTGGCTTCAGTCAAAGCTCACAGAGAACAACCAGTGCCAGGGTGTAAAGGGAAGGTAGTGGTTCCTGTGGGAACAATGCTGAAAGGGGCAAACTCAGAAAGCTTAAGCTGGCAGAAAGAATTTGAGCAAGAGTGACATTGGGAATTTGGGAAAAAGTAGGTGGTATAGGAGTAACTATAGATGGTAAAAATTTAAAAATTAAAATAATGGTGCCCCTACTGAAACCAGCTACACCACCACCATCTTTTATCTGTCACTTCAATCACTTGCTGAGTTGAGACAGATTTTACTCTTTGCATCCTAGAGCCAATTTTTCAAAAGCACTGTACCTACAGCCTCAGATGGAAATCCAGTAAAAGTTGAAAAACTCCTATAGTACTTAAAACCTCCTTCTCTCACTAAAAAAAAAAAAAAGGAGAGTGACCTTGATAGTACATTTGCCTATTCTTCATACAACCCCTCCTTCAGGAGGTGCTCCATGCTCTGCTTCCCAGAGCTGAGAGCACGGCAAAGCTGTGAACAGCCTCGCCTCACACTCCCACACTCTGTCCAGGGGCTGGAGCTCTCATGGAGCTCAGCCCTGGCCCTGTGCTGGGGGCAGCCCAGTGTGCTGCTCATGTGATGCCCACTGGATCACCAGCAGGTCCTGCCACTACCTCAGACCTGCTTGGATGTGAGGGATAGTGCCCTGACCAGGAGGTCCACTGTCCTGGCAGTGCACTCTCTAAGGGGGAAGCCTTCTCTTGCTGCTCCCTGGCACTGATTGGGAGGCACTGGGATTTGGCTGAGCTGTAAACTGTGAGCTACTACCACTTGTTTGTCTGAACACAAATAATTCAGCATTTGCAGGGTCATGATCCCTTCCCAACTGTTGTTGCTGTGAAACAAAAAAAATTGCCATGTAGATAGAGCAGGAATTGAAGCAGTTGGGGGGAATTTATGGATGAAAAAAGGAAGCTTTAATTACGTTCTCTAAAAGCACAATAGTGGGATGTCTTTAGAATCCCACTTCACAACTGGGCTGAACAGTTTGGGGGACCAAGAAGTGAAAATACATTTCCACTGCAGAAAACCCAGAAGGAGCAATCTTAACTATGTTATGTGTGATACCTTTTCTGTGTACCTTTCTTTGGTATGTTGTTAGGAAATGGGCCAATTTCAGGAACGTAGTTTTAATTTTCACTACTACAGCGGGTAAACTGATAGCCTTTCAAAAGTATGGAGCAATGCTCTGGGGGTAAAACCACACCACACTGGCTGACACACACAAAAAAATCTCTCTTTGGAAAACAGAAACCTTTAGAATGGCAAAATTGTGGTGGATTTCAGAAAATTTCCCTGTCCAGCCCTGTACTTCAGTGGACTCAAATACTCCCAGACCACTTCTGGCACACGCACATCCTTACTTCTCAAAAATTTCCTGTGAAGGAAGTTTCTTTGGCCCAACAGTTGGCCTGCTCTGGTGTCTCACCACTACAATACAACGCAGCAGAGCAGGGATTCAGAGCATGGCTGTGTTGTGTTCATAGCAGGGACAAACATCATTCACTGCTATGACAATCTAACACTCGAGCTGGACTCGATCCTTGTGGGTGCCTCCAATCCAGACTATTCTGTACTGTGATTTTCTACTTGTGACCTGAGTTTTCTGCCTGTACAATGTCTGGAAACAGATGGTACCATGCTTATGTCTATCAGTTTCTTACTCTACAATGGTATTTCTGTATTTCTTCTCTTCCAGAGGGTTTCTTGGAGGCCTGGAGTAGAGACTGAGGGGAGGGTGGCCTCATCCCTTTGAAGGATGAAACTGTTGAACAGCTGTTAAAAAATTGCTTTGGCACTTTCATCTTTGACTTGCCATAGAATCACAGTATGGCCTGAATAGGGAACAAACTTAAGGAGCATCAAGTTCCAACCCTTCTGCCATGTGAGACTCATTCCACCAGACTAGATCTCCATGGATGCCGGTGACTTTGCACTCGACAACTTGGGCACATAGCATAGAAAATTTAAACTGACAAAATTTGCACAGGTGCACCAATTTTTTTCCATATCTCAGTGAGGTTAACAGGCTTTGCCATGGCGGCGGTTACTGCAGACCTACCATTTCTTGCACCACACGGCTGCCACGACCAGCTCCGGCTTGCCCAGCCATCGCTCCAAACCAGCCAGGCTGAGCGTCGGGGAAGCACGGCAGCACAGCGGCAATTCAGCTGGTTTTAATCCGACAGCAACAGCACAGCGTGCCGGGGACTGACCGGGGCTTTGTGACTCTGCGGCGGGGCTCAGCACCGAACCGCGCCTCCGGCACCTGCCGGGCACGGCCGCCGCGCATGCGCGGTGGCCGCCACCGCCCGCCAGGACTACATATCCCGGCGTGCAGT
>VZRX01021898.1:34529-66951 GCA_013398075.1 Notiomystis cincta | reverse complement strand
GAGCTGTTTCATTTTTTTTTTACAGAAGCCCCTTTTTTTTTTTTTTTTTAGCTTCCTGTGGAAACCTTAATGTTGACTTCTGATGGTTCATACTTGCACTCTTCTCCTGAAACCTTTGTGTTTTCTCTTTTTGTGGATAGGATTCTCAGCCTTCACCTCTCGCTTTGCTAGCAGCCACTTGCAGCAAAATAGGAACTCCTGGTGAGAATCAAGGAACTGGACAGCAGCAGATTATTATAGACCCAAATCAAGGTTTGGTGCAGCTTCAGAATCAGCCACAGCAGTTGGAATTGGTAACAACTCAGCTTGCTGGAAATGCTTGGCAGCTCGTTGCCGCTGCTCCTTCTGCTTCAAAAGAAAATAATGTTGCTCAACAAGGATCTTCTGTTGCCTCAAGTGCAGCAAGTCCTTCCAACAGTAACAATGGAAGTACATCTCCTTCAAAAACCAAATCAGGCAATTCTTCTACAACGGCCCCTGGCCAATTCCAAGTCATTCAAGTACAGAACCCAAGTGGTAGTGTCCAGTACCAAGTGATTCCACAGATTCAGACAACAGAAGGTCAAATCAATCCATCCAACGCTACTGGTCTACAAGACATACAGGGTCAAATTCAGCTTATTCCTGCAGGGAATAATCAAGCTATCCTCACAACTGCAAACAGGACAGCTTCGGGGAATGTTATTGCTCAAAACCTAGCAAATCAGACAGTTCCAGTGCAAATTAGGCCTGGTGTTTCCATACCACTGCAACTGCAAACTATTCCTGGTACTCAGGCGCAAGTTGTAACAACGCTACCCATAAACATTGGTGGGGTAACCCTGGCATTGCCTGTGATTAACAACGTTGCAACTGGAGGAAGTTCGGGGCAAGTTGGCCAGTCTACTGAGAGTGGAGTTTCCAATGGGAATCAGCTGGCATCTACACCTGTCACTTCTGCCTCTGGTAGTACCATGCCAGAGTCTCCTTCCTCATCTTCCACCACTACAACCACTGCCTCAACATCTCTGACTAGCAGTGACACACTGGTAAGCTCTGCAGAAACAGGCCAATACACAAGCACAGCAGGCAGCAGTTCAGAGCAGACGGCTGAAGAACCTCAAACAACTGCTACAGACTCCGAAGCCCAGAGCTCCAGTCAGCTTCAGTCCAATGGACTGCAGAATGTCCAGGATCAGTCAGGTTCCCTTCAGCAGGTCCAGATCGTAGGTCAGCCTATTCTGCAGCAGATACAGATCCAGCAGCCTCAACAGCAGATTATTCAGGCCATTCCTCCACAGTCGTTTCAGCTCCAGTCAGGGCAGACTATACAGACCATCCAGCAGCAGCCTTTGCAGAATGTTCAGCTGCAGGCAGTGAGCCCAACTCAGGTGCTCATCAGGGCTCCAACTTTAACACCATCAGGACAGATCAGCTGGCAAACTGTGCAGGTTCAGAATCTGCAAAGCCTTTCAAATCTGCAAGTTCAAAATGCTGGGTTACCCCAACAACTAACCATTACCCCTGTGTCTTCAAGTGGTGGCACAACCATTGCCCAGATTGCTCCAGTGGCTGTTGCTGGTACCCCCATCACTCTGAATGCTGCCCAGCTTGCTTCAGTACCTAATCTTCAAACAGTAAGTGTTGCCAACCTGAGTGCTGCAGGTGTTCAAGTTCAAGGAGTTCCAGTTACCATTACCAGCGTTGCGGGTGAGTGGTCTGACAAAGTTTGGGGGTTTTGCTTGTTTTTAGGGCTCTTTTGTTTTGTTTGTGGCTTTGGTTTGTTTTTTAAATTTTTTAATATTACGAGAATACCAGATGGTTTTAGATTAATGTTTTTTTTCAGATTTTTCTGTAATAAATGTTAAACCCTTAACTGTGAGGAAATATCTTACTCTTATCACTAAAATTCAGATTTCAAAAAATAGCTGACATTTTTGCTGAACATTGAGCCAATATTACCAGTTGCGTCAGTTGAAAGGGAACTGTTTGTATTTGATAAACTATACTTAAATAATTCTGTCCTCCATCTTACTAAAGACATGTAGACTCCAGAAGTGAACATGAGACTTTACTGTTGGAGCTCTGATATGTTTGAAAAACAACACAAAAAAGCTTTTTCCAACTAAGCAGTATTCCTAATCTCTTTTTGGGGGATGTTGAATGAGAAATGACAATATGTGAACCAGAATACCTGGTGTCCTGGCATGCATTCATATGGAACTACTCATTGCATTCTCCACTAGCTCATCAAGTTGTTCCCTTAAAAGTTTGAGTTCTGCAAAGAGATCAAGTGGAATAAGGTGTGCTTGCACATAGCATAGTTTCTCTGGCTTGCTTTAAAATAAAAAAAATAAAACCAACTGGTGACTGTACTTCAGTACTTGCTGCTGAACTTTTGATAGTACTATGAAATGCCTGTTTGGTTTTGCTGGTCTAGTAGTTGGGAAAGGACCTATTACAAGTCTCTGGGGTGGATAACTGAGCTTAGTTTTATGGTAAACTCTCTGCAAGGTCTCTGCAGTGTCCCACAAGGACAACCCCCTGTAAAATTTGCTGACTTTTAATGTTTCAGATAAAACTTGATATAGGTTGAAGTTCTCTTTGTCAGCTTGATAACTACTTACCTAAGCTTGGGTTTATGTCACAGAAGTAAAAGTCTTCTATTGTAGTAGTTACAATAAACTCTTCTCAACAACAGCCTGACTATAGGCACAGTTTTTTACTATACAACTGTAAGAAGAAACACATCATGTTTGACTTCTGTCCAGTCTGCATAAGCAAACATTAGTATCATATTGACTCTTAAACAATTTGGCTTTTTATAACTATCTGCTAAGATGAGAAATGTTTAACTGAGCAAAAGATTGTTCTCTTTAATTGAAATGTTTTTGAGGAGACTAAACATAATTTAATAGTAAGAAATTTGCCATTGGGAGAATTTAGTCTGCTATGGTATTTTTTGGCATGGAATGGCATGTTGAAATTCTGAGGGCTGAGTTAGATGCACTAAACCTGTCTTGTTTAAGGAGTGTCACACAAATGTTAATCTGAGTAATCAGAATTAAAATCTTGACCTTGTGTTTAACTATAATGGTTCAAAGAGAAGTTTTGATTAGCTGTAGCTGAGCAGCTGCAGTTCTATTTACTTTGGAACATTTTTTTTTCTTGATGGAAAGGTGCTGGTTGATGATTTTCTTAGACAGAAGTCTCTACTTTGGTAGGGGACTCCATAGGAAGCCTGCTTTGGGAACAGCCTAGATTTAGAGGTGCTGGGAGAACCTTTCTGCATGTGGGTTTTTTCTCTGCTTGCTAATGGTGTACTACTGTTTAGTACACACTAGCAGGTATTAGAGCAAGAGATTCTGAATGTCATCTTTCTTGGTTATATTGACCTTACCTGTGCTTGCATATGATGTATTTTGGGAAATAAAGGGATTGAGATTTATGACTCATTCCCCTTCTTTCATCCTCAAGTTACCAGTATGGACCTGGACAAGCCAAGCCTTAGTCATACAGTGTTTGTGTGTTAAGTAGACTACATTTTGTGACCACTGAATTCCTCTTCACTGTACCCACTCTCTCCCGCCCTGCTCCTGGTAGGCCTTACGGCTGTCTCCATAATTTTTTGGCAGCAGTGAATCATAGAAACATAGAATAGTTTGGACTGAAAGGGACCTTTAAAGGTCATGTAGTTCAATGCCTCTGCAATCATTAGGGATATTATCAACTAGATGAGGTTGCTCAGAGCCCCATCCAACCTGGCCTTGAATATTTCCAGGGATGGGCATCCACCACCTCTCTGGGCAAATCTTCCAGTATTTGCCACTCTCATAGTAAAAAAACCTCTTTCCTATGTCTAATCTACACCTAACCTCTTTGATCTTAAGGCCATTCTGCATTGTCCTCCCACTACATGCCCTTGTAGGAAGTTCCTCTCTAAGTCTCTTGTAGCCCCTTTAGGTATTGCAAGGTGCTATAAGGTCTCCCTAGAGCTTTCTTTTCTTCAGACTGAACAGCCTTTTCTCATAGGAGAGGTGTTCCACCCCTATAAGTATTCTGACATTTTGTCCTTTCCTTAGTCAATTAGGTACTCTTTCTCTCCCAAGACTTGATATTATGGAGGAAGAATAAGCTTTGTGAATGCAAGAGATTAGTTGTAATTTCCTTCTCTTACTTATCTTTGCTTCTGTCCTGTGACACTTCCTGATGCTACACTCTGGGAATGAGAGACATGGTAGAATGGAAAGGAAGGTAAAGAACATGATGTCCTTAATGCTGTATTCAGATTCCAAGGAAAGAACGGTTGTGAAATAGAAAATTGAAAACATGCTAAGATCTAAACTTTGCTTTCCACCTAAAAAGCATAAGCTGATTTAATCAGGGCTGTTAACTTCCTCAGGTTTGCTGGTTTTTATTTGAAATATTTTTTTCTTATTCCCAGGCATCATTACAAGAAAACTTTTGAAAAATAAACAGCTCAGCTACCTCAATATATGCAGACTGGTTTTTCTTTTCTGCAGTACCTGAGCTGGCCAGTGTGAAGTGTCTTGAAAATAAGCTGAACTCTCGTCAAGTAGATCATTCACCAGAAATGAGCAGTAGAAGTAGGTGTTAGAAATGAGCTGTATGGAGGATGTCCAGAAAATATTAAGGAGAAGGCTGAGTGAAGAACTCATCCCATGGATCGATTCAGGTGTTCTAACTTTGTTAGGGAAAAGAAGTTACTTTGTCCTTCAATCAAACCCCTTCAATCAAGCCAGCTGAGTTTCTAGAAAAAAAGCTTTAAAAAACATAATAAAAAAAAATCACAATAAATAAGTGTTTTTGTATTTGTGTCATATTTCTGTTCCATGAGCAGTGGTTTTCCTAGTTATTTCCACAGTTAGATATTTAAGCACTTTTTTCTTTAGTTTTTCAGTAGTAAATGAAATAATAAAGCAAAAAAATAGTTTAAAATTATAACATAATTGTTAATTTATAGAAAATTTTGAGAAATGGAGGGAATTCTGATTTTTGTTGGGATTTTATTTTGTTGTTTCGTCAAATGGTTTCTAAATTCCAAAAGAGAAAAATTTCAGATTTGGAAGAAAAACATTAAAATCTTCTAGTAAATACTATATTTTGGTTTACCTTTTATAACCTTTGTTACTAAAAGTATATTGTAAACCTAGCAAGATGTATACAAGTGTGTTTGGGGGGTTTTGTTGTGTTTTTCAGTTAAAAATTCAAAAATTGATCTTGGTAAGTATCATACTTTGGATTATATGTTGCATGTGGTCAAAAAGCAGGGCAAAGCAGGAAAGTTCTCACATTCTTTCGCTTTCTGGACTGAGGGAAAACTTCAGTGTCAGCAATGAAAATAATTTTTTTATTTTGAGAGCAACAGGTTGCCCAGAGAAGTTGCGGATTCTCCATCTTTGGAGATACTCAGAAACCAGACATGGTCCTGGACAGCTTTCTGTAGGTGGCCCTGCTTGAGCAGGGTGAGGGGACCAGATGCTCTCCAGAGGTCCCTTAAAGTCTGCATCCATCTGTGATTCTGTACAATTTTATTAAGGTGTACAAAGTGTCAGTCAAAAGCATAATTAAATGTACAGAAGAAAGTTTTAATCTTCTCATCCAGTTAAGTTTCTGAGCGTTAAAACCAGGTCTTTAAAGAGTTGTTTAATTAAGAGGTAGTCAAACAACAGGCTACATAAAAACCACTGTGTTTGCTTGAACATTCAGAGTTCTACTAATACCTGCCTTGCTATGAGATCAGTACCTGTCATAGCTTTTTACCAAGCTAGTTCTGTACAAAGTATTTCTTCTGTACTTTGTCAGTTGTTGTTTTGCACATGGTTCCCTGTGGAAGGGGTAGCCTGGAATGTTATAGGTGGCAACTTCCTGAATTTAGCCCTTATGGTCTTGGGGATGAGCAGATACTGCAGAGTACCCTTGCCTTTTTTCAAGGCTTGTGCTGTGAGAGTTGTAGGTGCAAATTCAAAGGATTCCTGTCCTCAGCTCCTTTTTAAAATAAGGTATCTTTTGCCTTTTTAAAGCTTATTTTCAGGCTCTTTGATTTGTCTAGATGCATTAATTGACAATAAAAGGGACTATGTGAAAGGAACTGATTTTAATACTAGTTGATTCTAAGAAAAATATACAGTTCATCAAATTATTTCCTTTTGTTAGGCTAAGTTGTATTGTATTGTCTGGTTGGTTGGTTTTGGTGGTTTTTCCTCTTTTTTTTTTTTTTTTTTGTATGGCTTTTTTGGTGTATTTTTTGTTGTTGTTTTGTCCCTCAGAATAATTCCCTCTTTCTAATGAGGAAAAAAAAAAAGTAGTAGATCAAACTCATATTTATCTTAATTATACATCTTAGAGTAATTTTGTTACATGATGATGGTGTTTGCCCCATACGAATGTGAATGAGATGTTTTTGTTCTAAAATAGTGAAAAATATTATTTGCATTTTATGTATACTTGTTCCAAGCTTTTTTACTTGCTTTAACCAAAAGTCATCAGATTCCATCGCCCTGCAACACAAGTTCAAGCCATTTTCTTGAGGAAGAGTGGTGACATGGCCTGAATTATGGGGAATTTGGAGTTCATCCACTCAAAATAACCTGGAGCAATGACTTCTGTTCAGTGGAACAGTCTGTTGCCTGGCAATAGTACAGCTGGAGAGTTTTAAGTCTTTTGTAGGGGTGTGCTATGGGCTCCAAAATAGTTCTTAATGACAATGAAATCCAATGCAAAGTGTTCTTATTGGGGTACTTTAAAAATATAATGAGCCTTGCCCTTCTGTCTCATATCCTGTAGTAATGTGAGCTACTAAGGCATTTCTCTCTTTGGCCATATACTTTCACATCACTCTGACTAGTAGTTATGCAATTTGTCAGTACCTTGAGGTCTCCTGATTTCTTGTGCATTTTCCCAATTGTCTGCATCCAGCTTCAGCCTGTCTTCAAGGCTTTCTCTTCCCTTTCCCTCTTTATTAACTCTTCTTATGTGACAGTCACTAGTTTTAGGACTTGCAGTTCAAAGATTCAATAAGTAGTTTAGACATGACTGTCATTCTGGGCCACATTTAGAGTTGCCATCAATGATTCAATCTCCAAGTGCAGATCAGTGATGTTTCTGAGAGGTCTGTACTGGGACCAGTACTGTCAGTGTCTTTACTAATGATGTGGGATTGTGTGCACTCTTGGCAGGTTTGCAGGTGGCACTAAGGTGAGTGTTGCTTGAGTTGATGTGTTTGAGGGGAAGGATGCCATCCAGAGGGATCTTGGCAGCCTTGGGAAGTGGGCCAATGTGAACCTCACTGCACTTCAGCAAGGCTGAATGAAAGGTCCTGCACCTGTGATGAGGCAGTCCCCAATCTCAGTATAGATTGTGTGATGAAGTAATGGATTGAGAGCAGCTCCATGGAGGAAGACTTGGGGATATTGGTAGATGAAAAATGGGATATGTGCTGGCAGTATCTATTTGCAGCTCAGGAAACCTATTGTATCCTGGGCTACATAAAAACAAACAAGGCCAGTAATTCAAAGGATGAGATTCTCTCCCTCTTTGCCACTGTTGTGAGACCCCATTCATAATAGTGTGTCCAGTGCTGGGATCCCCACTAGTAGGCAGGCTTGCATCTGTTAGAGCTGGTCCAGAAGAGGGCCGTGTAAATCATCAGAGAGCTGAAACACATCTTGTATGAAGACAGGCTGAGAGAGTTGGCTGTGTTCAAACTGGTGAAGAGAAGCCTCTGGGAGATTTTATTGCAGCCCTTCAATATATAACGGGATCTTGTCAGAAAGACAGTTTTTTACCAAGACCTACCCACTGTAACAGCACAAGGGGCAGCAGTTTTAAGCTGAAAAAGGGTAGGTAGATTTAGATTGGACATAAGGAAGAAATTCTTTACTCTGAAAGTGGTAAGACATGGGTTTTCAAGAGAGATTGGAGGTGCCCCATCCCTGGAGGTGTTCAGCACGAGGTTGGGTGGGTCTTTGAGCAATGTGATGTAGCTGAAGATGTCCTTTCCCATGGCAAGGGGATCAGAACTACATGATCTTTAAAGATGCCTTGTGACCCAAACCATTCTATAAGAATCAAAAGTGTTTCTGAACCTGTCTCATGCTGACTTCAGGTGATGCATACAAGAATGGTGCTCAGATTCTCTTCCTACCATTCAGTCATATGCATCTTCCAGAGCCAAAAGTGAGTTTTTTTTTTTTTATTTAATAGTTCTTGATGGATTTATTTTCTCCTAATTTGTCCTTTCTTATTATTGCCTAACTTTTTTTCTGCAGTCAATATTTGTCTGCAATATATTGTTTTAATTGTTGCATAAGATATGTTTTTATTTAATGTTCTTACGTTCCTCTGTTATGAAAACTTAAAATACTTGATTCATCTTCATACTACTCACAGTTTTCTATTATTCTCTTATGTATGCTACATTTTGAGTGAGGAGAAGGTGTTTAGTATAAAGCCCTAGAATATTGCATGTAAGAAAATGCATTTTTGTGAAAACATATACTATGGGACTCCTCTCATGTTAATGTAATAGTGAGTATGTCTAGAAACAGAACTCAGTGAGTGGTGTAGCTAAGCAAGAAGGTGAAAAGGGTTTAAAATAGTCACATTACATACAAGCAAACTGACAAATATAAACACCAAAGGTGGAAGTCAAAGGAGCTGAAGGATAGGGATTGGATGATTTTTTTTTTTTTAAATAACATGCAGTGTTTTCCTGGATGTTCACTGACAAGAGAAATTCAGCAAACATCTTGAAAGAAACAAGCTGCAAGCTGTGGAATCTGTATTAAAAAGATAAGTACGAAGTACTGAGCTGTATTTAAAAAACCCAAACAAACAAGCAAAACAAGGAGTCTATCTTAGTTTTTTACTTCAGAGTATGTGACTTGGCATTCTGAGAGTGTAGATGGGAGGAATATAGAAATGTAGCATACTTTTTTCAAAGTCATGAAAGGTCACAACTGTTCTCAGTATGCCTTGAGCTGAGAATTGTTGCAGAACCACAGTGTTCTAAATATTGTACTGGCATCCTTTTCAAATGTTTCAAAGTAATTACAGGAGAAGCATTTAGTCTTCTAATGACAAAATTGCTTTGGTTATGGGATTTTCTTAAACTGAAATTCAATACAGTGGCAGAAACAGTGTAACAACAAACTCTGCTGATGAAAACAAACATTTGCCATGGTGATGGTAGCACAAAAATAGAAGTGTCAATATACTGGTTCTGAATTTGATGCCTAAGGAATGTGCAATCTACCTGTTCAGATAAATTGCCACTGGAGAATAACCTGGTAAATATGCCTCAGTAAAACAAGTCTTTTCTGTCTGACCTGTGAGTAGCAAGGCATGACTTCATCATTTTTTCTAAAATGAAGTGGGAAGGGGAAGCATTTCAAGTACCAACTTTGCTCATAATTGCCAGATAAAATAGGTTTATAATGAGCTATTTTTATGGTATAAACTTCAAGAACAAAATGTAAGCCTTAAAGTTTTCAAAGAAGAATGTTCCTAAAGCTATATTTCTATATTAGATTGTGTGTCATCAATACAGATGCACTCTCTTGAGAATATTGGGTTTTGCCATCCCCTCTCTCACTCCCTGTTGTCAGAAATCGAAGCATATAGAACAGGAAAAGAATTGGCTGAGCTTTCTTGTTCATAAAATGCCAACCAAGTGAATTGACTGTTACAGCACATCTTCAACAGCTTGTTAGTATTTTTTTCCTTTTTAAAGCATACGTAGATCTGCACTAAGGCAACCTTCTTGTTCTTCCATTACCACCTGGTGCAAGGAAAAGACAAGAAGCGTATTCAAAATTTCATTTCACCAGCTTCCTAACTGTAACTTAAATTTTGGAGTTCTAAGTCTCATGATTTGGGAGCTGGTAGATGAATAAAATAAATTCTTACTGGTTTAATATATTAAACACCTTTTAGTAGCAGTGGTGATTATTGAAAAAGCTAACTATATATGGAATGGGATGTTGGTTCTAAGAGGAATATTAATTTCAAGTAAAACAAACAGTGTTATTAGTGGGAGTTGCCTTGTGGAGAGCCAGGAATTGGACTCAATGATGCTTGTGAGTCCCTTCCAACTCAGGATGTACTGTGACTATCGAAAAATAACTTTTTTTCAGTGGCCAGTGATTTTTAATGGATAGTTTAGTTAATAAAAGTAGCTTGATTTATATGCTATAGCATAGTAGCTTTGGAAATAGTCACAACTGCATAATGAAGTATAATTTTTATAATTAATATTTTACTCTGGTTCTGACACTTTCACCAAAACAGTTGCTCTGGACATCTGTAGTCTCTTGAGAAATGTAGCATCAGAGCACATGCTTAATTTAGTTTGGAATATGGTTATACAGTTATATTGATTTCTGTGTGCATCCATTCCTAGCAGTGGAGTCTCCACTAATGTTTAGTGCTGCTGAGAGTTGCTAACAGTCATACACCTTGATCAGTTGGTCACTGGAAAAACTGTATCACCCCAACATGCATATTTAACCTTCATAGATTGGCAGACTAGTATAATTTTGTTGTAAAGAGAGAATTATCAGTTAATATCTTCCTGCCAAAAAAACCCTTGGGATACGTGTTAAGTACAAGCCTGAGTTTCCTTAATTATGTTTTCAAGTGATGCTGTGACCGCTTTTCCCTTGGGAAAAATACTGAAGTTTAAGAAATATGGGCCTTGATTTTCTTATTTCTTTGGTCATCAGGAAGTAACTGACAAAAACGTGAAGCTTTTCAGTTTGTTCTAATCCAAAGAACAAGACTAGGTAACAGTTTTGTAGGGTTAGCAGTGTTAAAGAAAACGTCAGAACTTTTATGAGTTTGGATCTTACAGATTTATGTGGCCCTTCTTTTGTGATTTGATAATATGTAGTTTTGTTGGTCCTTGCCTGAAGAAGGCTATAACAAAATTTCTTTTTTTACATCTTTAATAAACAAATTAGGCTGTTAATAAAACCAAAGCTTGTGGCTCATGTTTAGTCTTACTGTGTAAGATATCTTTAATTTTTTTTTATGAATCTTGTTTTTTTCCTGATAATATCCTTTAAATTCCTTTTAATCACCTTGCCTTTTCTTTGCAAATTTACTTTTGTCTTGATCAAAATAACATTTAATATAGCCCAAATATTTACTTCAAGGAAATTCATAAACCTTCTAGTCAAAGTGTAAAATATGTAAGCCAGCTAAAGCATAGTCAAAATCCCATAATACCCATTCAGAAAAGCTCCCAGCCCTACCTCCTGAAATCTAAATAAAGTACTGGAACCTTAGCTCACATTTTTTCACATTAGCCTTCGTCTGTCCTTTCAGGATTCAGTTGTTACTACTTCATGGCAATACTCAGAAATTGAATGAAAATGCAAAAATGACACTTTCTGAGTGTGTATTTTTGTTTCCATATGGCAGAAGTGTGGAGGATAGGCATTCAATTTTTGTTTTGTTTTGGGATTTTTGTTTTGTTTCAGTTTGTCAGGTATTGAGCTCCTCTAGTCAGACTGTGGAGACCAACAGCCCACAGGTTTCCTTCCAGTCCTATCCCTGTTTAAGAGTTAGGGGGAAGAGCTGAAGGAAACATTCATATGGGTTGTGGCCATAAAATGTAGAATAATCTGAGAATTTGGGCAAGGGCATGGGGGAGAGGGAGATGTTCCATAAATGTAAATCTAAGACTCTCAATTTCTTGTATGTGCTACAAGTTTCCATGCAATATTTCTGATACTTTGTAGCACAGCTGGTGCTTGGGTCTTCAGTTGTTGCTCTAAGTTTCAGAGTGCAGGAAACTACTTGTGTTCATCTGCAGAGAAGTGTTGTTGGACACTCACCCTAAATATACTTTTCTTTTTGACTATTTATTCAATAATGATGAAAATCAAAGGGGTTTTGGAAGGCTCTTTTTTCATTAGTATAACAGGTTATTTTTCTGATTTCATCTCCTTCTTTAAAATACTTAATAATTTATTATTGACCACATTTTCTTTTCATTTGAAGTCACAGTATCCAAAAGAACCAGACATTGCCTTGCTTTAACTGAAATCACCCCTTGGTTGTTCAAGACTAAATTTTGTGAAACTGTAGCTCTTTGTTTGATTTTTATGTTGGTTTTGTATGGGTCTTTCTGTGTTGTTTTTGTGGTAGCTCTTTCCTATGTTTAATAAAGTAATAAAAAGTAAACTTGCTTTCAGTTTAATGAAAGGTCTTACCAGCTGGGAAAACTTATTTTCTGGCTCAAAGTACTGAAGTGCCCTCAGGTTGTCCTAAAGTGCTTGAGTAAATTCTTATATTTTTGAAAAATCATTAAAGTAACCTGGTGAAACTTCTGAGGCATTGGTTTGATTTTGTGTTACCAATAATCATATTGCACTAAAGGAAACAAACTTCATTTTTTTTAAGATGCTGAAACTCCTCAAACTTTATTGCCTTAAATTTCATTCTTGAAGGGTACTTTCAACAGAAGTTAAGCTTAGTTGTTATGCTGTTCAGTAATTTTTAACACACTGAGATGTAGGAAGCTTTGGAAGAAGAGTATAACAAGTTCTTACAGAGCTTGACAAAGTTAGCCCTGGACAAAAGGCAGAAACTCGCTGCAGTGCCCCTGTGGGAGGTCAGAAAGACAGATGTCTGTTTGATGCTGCAGTTTGCACTGGAAACTTTCTGCTTGTAGCAGCATCTGGACACAATGCTGTGATTTGTGATTACCCAAATTTCTTGTAGTATTTGGGTGAATCCAGTTCCTCTCCTTACTCCAAACTGATCTTTGCTACAGAATGTGTGGGTCTCTTGTACCAATGCTTGCGGTTTCTGTTCTGAGGAATTCTTTTGTCGCATATTGTTTCTTCATGAATCGTTATTAACCAAGAAGAGAGAGCAGAATTGTCAATATGCTGCATCATCTTCTGTGTAAATATTTAAATTCAGTGTTGTCTTTACATGTATGTAATTTTAAAATATGATTTGTGCTTCTTTTTTCAGCATGAAACCTTCTTCATAGTAGATTTTAAAAAAAAAAATTGAGGATCTCTAATTATATTGATAAAGACTTTTAAACAGTGTTTAAATCTTGGCTATAGCTTAATCAAAGCATTATATTCTATTATATAGGCATGTTATAATAAGTACATTATAAATAAATATATAAAATATATAGATATTATCTTAGTTTAAATTATCTTTATGTCTTTGTGGAAAAAGAATATTAAAGGATGTTTTCAAGCTTACAGTACCTGGTGTATGCAGGGCAAGGGAAGATGAGAAACTCCTTTTTCCCTGTTGCTTTGCATCAGTGAGTTGTTAATGGATGAGTTGCTGCATCAGCTCTGATGCCTGTAGAGCTTTGGAACTCTGCAGGCTATCTTGTAGTAATATGCATTCAATTATGGATGCTAACTGCAACCTTCTCTTTGCTTTTTAGAATACACAGTTGAACAAATTTTCTTTTTTGGAGCATTAGCTAGTGTGGCTCTAGGTACATTTTACAAAGTGTTTCTCAGATTTTGCAGTAAGATGCACCCTACTGAGATAACTCGGTCATTGATTCTCTCATCTTCTGGACTGCTAAATGTTAGTTGCACAACAGCAACAGGAAATACACAAAATTCTTCTGAGGAACTATGTACCAGAACTTAGAAGTATCCTTTTCTTAGTCTTAAATTTCTCTTCTTTCCAAGATCCAATTTTCTAATGCTTTGCTCTCATGATTTCTGTAGATCAATAAAGTCCTTTTCTTTCCCTTCTGCCCTATTTGCCTCAGAGAATAGTCTTTCGTGCCTGCTGCTTCAGGTGAACAAGAATAGGAAAGCAGGTGTAGTGTGTGGTAAAAGGAAGCTTGGTTTGACATATAATGGATGGCCAAGCCTAATAACCAGTGGTCAATCACTGTAAAAAAGTACTTTTTAGGTTCCATGCATCAGTTTTCTTAAATCATTGAAGTGCTATTATGGTTTTGCAAATTATTTTTTAACTGCAAATGTGATTGGGGGTGGGGGTGTGTGTGTGTATGTATTATTTGGTTTCATAATAATTGCTTAAAGTTGTTGAATATTCTTACATGAATGTGTGTGGGAAAGTATATGTGAGTTTTAACTGCCAAGATGCAATTTTACTGCAAAATTGGAAAGCTGAGCAAGTGATGCTGAAGAATAAAGGATGTGCAATCATTTATCTTGATAATCTTGTATGTCATGTTCATAAGTAATGCATTTACTTAATGGCTTAAATGGCAAAGATTAGTTACTAAGATCATACAGGTTCTTTTATTTGAGAAGCTTAAAAAAATTTTATTCAGTCATAATCATATTTGTAGTATTGTAATAAGTGAGACTTCTATTGAACAATTTGTAAAGTAAATCCTATATCAGGTTTCCTTGCTCTTTGTGTTTTGTCCTGTGGTCAAAAGAATAGTTACTGTCCAAAAGCAAGAGACAGCTTAGGCCTGAGAGGAAAAGAAATGCAATTGAGTATCAATGTTTTGTATCAATATTATTTTGTAACACATGGTTGTGACTTTATAGCCTGACAGTATATACAATAAAGCTCAGTCATATGCAAATTCAGCAATGATTCTGTTAATCAAGATATTTCGCAATTTCAGTAATCATTATTGAAGAAATCATGGGAACTTTTGAGAAAACCTTTTGTTTTCCAAAAGCAGGTGTCACTGTGCAGTGACTGCTTTCACAGCTTGTACAGAAGAGCATAGATGAACTGAAGTGTGACTTTGTTCCCTCACGTAGTGATTTGTTTAGACCTCTTTCTGAAACCTGAAACATGAGAGCTGTTGTTACTGAAAGGTCTGATTATGAATGGTGAAGTGTAGTGATATCAGGTCTTGTGGTTTGGAGTATGTCAGGAAGAAGCAATGTCAAGTGATCTCATGATTGTAGCAGCATTTCTGGAAGGCTTTAAATAGCATTTAATGCCTCTAGTTAGTCATTGAAAGGAATATTTTTAATAAGCCTTTTTTTCTCTATCTAGAAAGTGTCAAGAGATCATTCTGTTCCTGTATGGATAACATTATCTCAACCACTTGTTTTTAGAGTAAGCAGGTTTGTTTTTTGGGTTTGGGGTTTTTTTTCAAATAAGAAGCCAATTTAGACCTAGATCCTCTCAACTGAAAAATTCTCACTGTTTTAAACTTCTAGAAGTTGCCCTCATTTAATTTAGTAGGCTGCTGACAAACTCATATCAGCGTTTATGTTTTCTCAGTATCTTTTTTTTGGTAGTTGTGATTTAAGAAATAATTAAATTCTCTTATCTTTCTTTTATATTCCCTTTACTTTTCTTCCTCTTTAATAAGTACAAGTGATGTCAAAGTTAAAGCCTCTAGTAATCCATAGAATTCTAGTATATAGTTTAAAAAACATCCCATACAAGTCAAGACTATAACAGACCTACTCTGAGATTTTGTGCACGTTCTGTCAGTTGTTTTGTGAAAACTTTGATTTTTCTTCAGGAGAAAAGATACTTCAGCTGGTCTAAAATACACTCCTGGTATTCTCAAAGAACAAAGACTTTTATGTTTAACAGCTGTAAAATTGGAAGAGATACATTTCTATCCTGTGTACTACTGGTATGCTAGTTTGTTGGGATGCTCTCTCAGGAGTTCAAAAATTAAGTCCAGTAATTTCATTATTGAATTTCCCAGTGTTTTCTCATAGCTATGTAAATTTCTGACAGAGAATATTTATCGTATATGTGTGCTTTCTTCAGTTTCTCTTTTACTTCAGAAAACTAGATTTGCTTATTGAATGTTGTGGCCTGGTTCCTCAAATAAGGCAATTTGTATGATATTTTGAGAGCTTCAGAACCTTCTGTTCTGAATTTAGTAAGTGGAATTCAAGGGAAGGGAGTTTAAAATAGTGACTTCATGAGATTAATTTAAAGAAGAAAAAGCAACATTCATATTAGAAAATAACCAGTTAATGCTATCTAAAGAGCAGTCATCTAATTACTGCTTAACTGAAACCATGTGGGGAATGTAATTGTCTGCCTGAGCAACCTTACTTGGCATTGTCCCCTTTGTATTTTCATTGTCATTTTTATGGTTATTTTGAAGAATTTCTACTCAAATGTATCACTGTATTATGTTTAGTAAATAGATTGAGGTTGTAGCTCAGTAGTGTGTATCCTTTATTCCAATATATGCCCTGTCCTCACATGGGAGAAGGAAAGTTCAGAAAGGTAAACTGTGTGTCAGCAGTGGTACTTGGTATTCTGAAGAAGTATCAGAAGACCCTTGTGTAGTTGGTCATCTCATGACTTGGACATTGAAAGTTGTCTTATATTGAATTAGCAAAATATATTGGATTTTTAGAAATGCTGAACAGGCTTCTCTATAAATGTGGATTGGTCATATCCTAGAATTATATCCTGGATATTAACCAGTAGTCATGGGATGAGAAAAGGAGTCATCTTCCTCGGGGTTCAAGTGCCTCAGTTCACATCTTACTTGAAAAGCCTTGGTTTGGCAGCTCAGGGAAAGGTTGCATCAAAACTTTAATATCAATCCAAGAAAATCAAAGAGAAAGATATAATTATCCTCTTCAACTGAGTTCTGACCACAGACTGATTAGGTCCCAGGACTTCCTTGGTCCAGTAGGACTTTGTGACATAGATGGAGTCATCCTCCTAATAGACTGTAATAAAAAAAGTATAATTCTTAAAAATATACTCAAAAATGTGACTGATAGTGAAAATAGAATGGGAAGCTGCAGTACACAGTATAACCCAATATTTGTTACATCTTTAACTTTTGTAGTGACCATTCACAGACTCTTCATTTATAGTGCTGCTCTGTGAATTAAAGGAAATTGCACCTTGGGTATGTTTAACAGATGGAGAGTGGATTGTGCTCTGCAAAAGACTACACATTGAGCAAATTCTTCCTTTTCATTATTTACCTTTGGCTCACCAGAAAGTGCAACTGGTTTTCAGCACAAGCAATCATATTATGATATTAATATTGTCATACTAGGATAAGCATTGGATATAAAAAATGATTAGCCATTTTTTGACTATGGCAATTTATAGCACTCAGTCAGTGTTTCAACAGCTTAACAGCCTGACAAGGAGTTGCCTCAGGACTAGCACTTTCTTCAGCCACTGTTAGATCAAAGTGCTTGATATTATTATTTCCATTTATATCATGATATTCTTGTTACCCTATCATATTCTCCCTCAAGGATTATTGTGAGTTCTTTTCTTTCCCATTAAAGTATGGGAAATAAATATATTTAACAGTACATTGCTATTCTGAAAAGAAAGACTTGATTCTATCCTAAACATTATGGGGACTCTGCACTCAAGGTTAAGCCTGTAATTATTTTTCCTTTGCTGCTGATACCAGAATTCTTTTAGAATTTTTTTGTTTGTTTTACTGTCTGCCCAACAGCAAGTGGGGTTCAAACACTATCTCTTATGGGCTTGTCCTTGTTCTTTTCAGAGAACTGAAAACACTCAGCATCTGCCAGTATTTGTGGCCTTCTAAAGAAGACAAGGAATTCATGTTTCTTCATATACAAATATATGAATAAATCAGATACAACTTGCAGTCATAAACCAAGGGAGATAACTGGGAAAATTTGGTCAGTGCTTCAAGTGAAAATTACCTGTTACTGACCTAGGCAGAAACCAGCTTTATTCTATTTCCTGTAGCCAGGAGTGGCCTTTAGATGACAAGTCCAGTCACTTTGGGAGGTTCTCTGTATATCATATTCTTCAGTCCTAACCTGTGTGCATGTCCATGGTGGTGTTAGATGGTGTGGGTTAGGTTTCAGGTGAGGCTGGTAGCATGATGTTACACAAGGTAGTCTGTCCAAGCATCTCTTGCCCCTCAGCAGTCCTGTGAATGAAGTAGTCAATGCCCTGTGCTGGGTTGTGTGTCAGCTCACTCAGGAGCTGGGCACCTGGGGCTTCAGAGAGAGCATTCTTCTTATCCCCATTGCTGGTGTCTGTCATGGATGCTGCAGAAGTCATTAAAACCCGTTCAAATCTCTCTGAATCATGTTATCCCTGAGGAATTTCTACATTTTGAATGAATGCTTCAGTACTGAGGACTTTCAAGTCTTAAAATATTGTATTCTGCTCTAAAGAACTCTGGTTGCCTGTTACACTCTCTCAATAAGGAGATAGTAGTTCCTTTAATTTCACAGTTATATGAAGGCACTGAATTTTTTAAAATGGCAGTATCTAATTATATTTTGTTCTATTCCTGTTACTAGGAGGGCTGGCATTCAGTGTTGTCATATTGTGGCTGGAAGTCATATCTTTCTGTCAGATTTAGTTTATTATATGTATTTGCTAAGTTTGTATAGTACTAACTTTTAAAACAAACATAATATTACTCTGCTGTTCAAGAAACTATACTTCTTACCTATATTGCAATAGTTTCTTTTGCTTTAATATCAAGACAGTAATCCAGATTTCCTTAGATCAAGAAAGCCAGTGAGATAATGGACTTGCACTATGAAGCTGAATTCTTTGTTCATCAACTCAGTCTTGGAATTGATCCCTTCCCTGAGGAGGCTGTTCCAGTGCTCGACTGCCCTCTCAGTGAAAAGCCTTTTCTTAATGCCCCACCTGAACTTTCCCTGGTGCAGATTCATGCCATTCCCTCAAGTCCTGTCACTGGTCACCAGAGAGAGGAGATCAGCCCCTCTCCCTCCACTGCCTCCCCTGAGGAAGGTGCAGGCTGTGTGGAGATCACCCCTCAGCCTTCTCTTCTCCCAGCTGAACAAATCAAGTGACCTCAGCCACTCCTTGTAAGTCTTGCCCCTGAGACCTTTCATCATCCTGGTCCCCTCCTCTGGACACACTGACAGTCTGATGTCCATTAAGGTTCCCAAAGAGGCACAGAGTGCTCGAGGTGGGGCTGCACCAGTGCAGAGCAGAGCGGGACAGCCACGACCCTCACCTGGCTCACCACGCTCTGCTGGAGGCACCCCAGGATGCAGCTGGCCCTTTCAGCTGCCAGGGCACTCTACTGACTCACACACAGCTTGACATCAACCCAAACACCAGATCTCTTTCTCCAGGGCTGCCCCTGCTTCTTGTCCCCCCATTTATACCTCTAACCAGCATTACCCCATCCTGAGTAGAGAATCCTGCAAAACAACAATCCTAAGAAAGCTTTGTTATGTTAGCTTGTTCAAGTTTAGTCCTAAGATTCTTTTTCATTCAAAAGTTCCTTTCTGGCTCAATGTTGATTCAAGACTGTAAGAGAAGTGGCAATTTTGTAAGTGCCATAAAACAACTTCTTAATTAGCTAATTGTAGTTTTCTGAATGCAGATACCGTTCAAAGGTTATTAGAGAGACATTAATTGGCAATTGACCAAACAATATTTCTGTGTAAGATTTTGTCTATCTCTGTTTTTAAGAAAAAGAATACCTTTGTTAAACTAGTTAATTTTTCTTAGTATCAGTCATTAATTAGCAGTCTCATGCTATTATAATAACAAATTACATTAAACAGGGCTAGCAGGTAGGTAGCACTTCAGGAAAATGGTTGGATTGAATATTTTGTTTGTGCTTCCCTTAACATTAGGTGGATTTTTGTCCACCTGATGTAAATGTATAAAGTTTATTTGTGCATTTCACTTACTGAAATGACTAATAAAAAGTACAATTTTTATTTTACAGGTCAACAGCAAGGACAGGATGGAGTAAAAGTACAGCAAGCCACAATAGCTCCTGTAACCGTAGCAGTAGGTGGCATTGCTAATGCAGCAATTGGTGCTGTTAGTCCTGATCAGATAACACAAGTGCAGCTGCAACAAGCTCAACAAGCTTCTGACCAGGAAGTGCAGCCTGGCAAGAGACTGAGAAGAGTTGCCTGCTCATGTCCTAATTGCAGAGAGGGAGAAGGAAGGTAAATATAACTTTTATTAGTATATATTTAAGCATCTTATCACAGCTTGCCTCATTTGGGAATGAGATTGTCCTATATTGCCTAGACTTTTAAATGCTTTCTATTAGAAAGTACATTTGTGTGGGCTTTTTTAGACGGCGATTAAAATTGTCTCTATTAGCATGAAACGTTTCTCCTAATAGCTGGTGATGTTTTAGAATATAACTACTTAGCTGTTTAAATATGGTCTTTTCAGAGGCAGCAATGAGCCAGGAAAAAAGAAACAGCATATCTGCCATATTGAAGGATGTGGAAAAGTTTATGGCAAGACATCTCATCTTCGGGCACATCTGCGCTGGCATACCGGTGAAAGACCGTTTGTATGCAACTGGATTTTTTGTGGCAAGCGATTCACAAGGAGTGATGAGTTACAAAGGCATAGAAGAACCCACACAGGTTGGTCATCCCTCTCTGCAGCCATAGCACAGCAAGTCTGAATCGTAATGGCCATAGTTAAACAATGGTATCAAGGTTCTCACTTACTAAGTTGCCTGAACATTTCCCTTAAATGTAAATAAAGTAGCTTTAAAACAAGAAAGTGGTAGATTCCAGTTTTCATTATTTTAAGCTGTGAAATCATATAAATAAAAAGTGATCTGTTCCAACTGTTCTTTTGTTTGTAGGCTAGAAAAATATGACCATTTCATCATAGATAGCTGATGTACATTAGCTAGTGCCTGATCTAAATGCAACAAATTTAGATCAAGCATGTAGGATTGGCCATGGACCAGGGTTATTGTTTCCTCACTTGGATTAGCTCAGTCCTCAAGAAATTGATTAACCTAGTCCATACACTAGATTTGGTCTTATTGGGAAATTTCCTAGAGTTTCAAGTGGGAACTGATAAAGCAAATGCTCTTAACAGTTTGGAATGGAAAAGTTGACCTTTTAAAAGCTGAAAATTTTATCAGCCTTCATATTTTTAGCCCCAGGAGAGTGTTTTCCCCTCCCTGTCCCTCCTCCCTCAACTTAGAGCACCTGATGTCTAAGCACTAATTACATTTGAACAGTGGCAGGACCTTTTCATATATTGAATTTATCTCTCTTGATTTGGATTTCATACATCTCTATGGAGCATTGGAATTCATGTTTCCAACTTTGCTTCCCATCACTGTAATCTAAATAACAAAAGTATCCTTACAAAATGCTACCAAGTTGTTCTTTGAGTGCTTTTACCTCCCTTGGTCTGGTAGGTTTATGGAAGTTTATGAAAATTCTCTGGTGTCCTGAAATTCAAACTTCTCATCAGATAACCACAGCATAGCAAATACTTGTTGAGAACATTTAAGTAGTGAAGAGTAGATGGTGAAAAGCCTGTGACTGAACAGAACATACCTGGAAATGAGTCACATAGAAAAGAAAACATTGAAGACACTTTGAATGTTGAGTGGAATGGGGTGAGATTCAAATGATCAAGCAGTGTTCAGTGCTCTCTTTCAATAACATTTTGGTTTTGTTCTTCTTTTTAAAAAGGTGAAAAGAGATTTGAGTGCCCAGAATGTTCTAAAAGGTTTATGCGAAGTGACCATCTCTCGAAACATGTCAAAACTCATCAGAACAAGAAGGGTGGTGGAACAGCCCTTGCTATTGTTACCTCAGGAGAACTGGACTCTTCAGTTACTGAGGTTCTTGGTTCTCCAAGAATTGTCACTGTTGCTGCCATTTCTCAAGATTCAAACCCAGCAACCCCTAACGTTTCAACAAACATGGAAGAATTCTGAAAGGATCATTTATATGGACACCTAGTGCTGCACTTAAGTTTACATACCTTTCAGGATATGGAAGTGGGCTGGTAAAGTGGATTACAGAGCAGGAAATCTTTTTTCAGTCATGACTTCTGTAAGTGTTCCAGGTTGGAGGGTCAGCATGGGAAGTGTACACCGGTGCAACAAGACAAAAATTTCAAAAATACAAACAGCGCAAATTGATGACTGGATAAACAGATGGAGGAATAATATTTCCATACTGTACTTTTTTAGTTATATGTCTGTATATTCTGTAATGATTTTAAGTGAACTTTACCCCCCTATTTTAGCACTGTATGTTAATGTGTTTATAAAATCAGATAGTATCAATGTAAAACTGCGTGGACCTTGACTAGGATTAATACCATTTGATGAAGGCACTTTGTTTTTAACATAAATTTGTAATATTTTCATGAGAGCATCCTTTTCCCATAAGGTACAGCAAAACAGAATACAGGATGAACAACAGTGGGTATATTTTGGGTTTTGGCTCAGTCCATACAACACAGCAGTTAATTTTGGCCATCTTTTCTCAAGTTTTGGAATTACTCAAATAGCAGCTGGGTGATGCCTGCTGCAAAGTGGTTCTGAGGTGGGCCTCAGATTAATTTTGACTACTACATTATAGTAGTGTGTATAAACGACAATCAGTGAGTTCTAATTCCTCTCTTCATGTGGAGAGCTAGGTTACGTAGAATTAGTGTAAACAGTAGGAAAGATAAAACCATAGAAAGATATTAACATAAGATTTACAGAATTAATGGTATCTTTATGTAGAATGAAAAAAATTG
Organism: Notiomystis cincta; assembly: GCA_013398075.1. Lineage (NCBI taxonomy): Eukaryota > Metazoa > Chordata > Aves > Passeriformes > Notiomystidae > Notiomystis > Notiomystis cincta. Next base: position 44,496 of record VZRX01021898.1, on the reverse strand, counting down.
TGTCAATTTTTGGTAATTCATTTCATTTTATATTTCCCTGCCCATGGCAAGGAGGTTGGAACTAGATGATCTTTAAGGTCTGTTCCAACCCAAACCATTCTGTGGTTCTATGATTCTGTATTTTAAAACATCTGTGGCCCATTTCTAACTCATAGATAACTTGAATCTTAAAAACTTGACCTTAGGTGTTTGAACGTTTTAATTTTGTTAGAATTCATGGAAATTAATCAGACAACTGAGTGTTGTAGCTCATTCTCCAGTATCTCCTCTCTGTAAATACTAGTTTATTATGTTGTGGTTAATGTGCTGAGTTCTTTGTGCTTTGACTTAATAGCCAAAGAAAAAAAATAATTATCACATTTTAGTAAGAAAATAACTAAGTAAACATTTTCTCTTTCCCCTTAAATATTACCATTTCTTTTTTCTCTTCAAGGATAATATGTGGGCTGATAATAAATATCTGTTACCTATCAAGTCTTATATCAAGCATCCAACCACAAAAAAAACTGGGAAAAGAGAAATATTGTTATCTTTTTGGGACATGACTTTTGGTTTCAAAGGTTTGGTTACATTTTCAGATGTGACAGTGAATATAGAGGAAATGTTAAAAAAAAAAAAAAGAAAAAAAGAAAAAAAAAAAAACAACAAAAATTGCATTTTCTATGTGAAAATTCCAGTAGGTACAAGGAGGAAAGATGGCCAAATATTTCATACTCAGGATTTTTAATTACTTCCCCTAGGCATAAATGTAACCTTTTACATCTACAGTCATTTGTTAACAAATTCTCATAACCAGTTTTTAAGGAGATTTATACACCCAAATATTTTTAATGTAACTAAAAGAACTACAGTGCAAGAAGAATAAGGCATTTTTCTTCCCCAGCAAATTATGAAAGGACAAATGCGTGTGGTAGCTGTTGGTTTGTGAAACATAACAGGTACCCTGTGCATTCCCTAAAGAATATATGCTTCTCATCTGAGCAATTTATCAATCTTGTGGTGTTTTCTGTATTTTTGAAGCAAAAGAAATATCATTGTTTACACTGTGTACACTTTAGGCCAGCCCTTTGTAGCAAAATACTAAGCTGAGGGTATTTTATACTTTCAGTTTACATAAAAAGCTTTGAGATTAAAGAAAAACAATTTTACACTGTGGTTATAAATTTCAAGTTTCTTAAAGCTTTTTTAGACTTGTAACAGAGTCTTTAAATTTTAGTTGGGTTTTGTACATTATTTTGTATATTTTATTTAAAGTACTCTTAACTGATGTATCTGGATTTAAAACATCAGACTCAATTAGGTGTTACATTTAATACAGATGAACATTAGGTAGTATTAACTGTTAATTTTATTATATAGGAAATGAAACGTCAAAGATATATTTTATCATTATGCTTCACAATCAGTGCTCTACATTACCTTATGCAAAGAAGAACTTTCCTAATGTTAATATCATATTTCCTAAAAGTTAACAGTTTTGTAAACTGAAGTTACAAGCATTCTGCACAACCATTTCATATGTAATTTTTTCGTGCATACTTATGTATGCAGATAGGAAACTGAAGTAATTTTTAATCTGCAATGAATCCCTATTATAGATGTATCCAAATCTAAATCTGGTTGGCTTCATAGCATCTCAAGTACATTAACTTGTGTTAGCAGGTGCACATTTTACCGCTGGAATTAGAACCATTCTGCCAGTCTGTTCTGCATACCATTCTGAATCCACTTTTCTGTCTTAAAAGGATCGTAAATTTCAATGTCCTTTATTTGACTCAGTGGGATATAGCTGTTGTAAGTAATAGGGCACAGATGTGCAGTAGTATCTTGTTTAATGGCATTTCACTGTTCATTCCCTTTGCCACCGTTAAAAATTTTGCTTTATTGTAATTATCAGTGCAAAGTGTATTTACCATGGTAGAGCTCCAGTGTTAGAATAGTTTTTTTCTTACAATATACTTTCTTTGGTTAGGTTTGTGTATGTGTTGCCGATTACATTAGCAATTGGTGTTAAGTCATTATTTATCACATTCTTTCACGAGAGCAGTAATAAAAGTGTGTAATCTAGGAGAAAAAGTTAATTTGTCCAAGTTAAGTAAGCATGATGTTTAGGTCCTATTTTTCAATTTTATAACTGTTTTATTGCAACAATATTTGTATTTAAGTCTTCATTTTAATGCCTTGTGGTGTTTTTTTATGCATGTCACTGAATTGTCATCCCGCAAGAATTGATGTGCAGCATAGGGTATTAAATCTACATAATGATTTTGAAACAGAAAAATAGTTGATGGTAAAAATGTAAATGTTTTGCAAAAATTCCTTATAAAAAAAAAATTTTGTAGTAATATTTCACTTGTAAATTTTTCTAAAAAAAAATGGAAAAGGAAAAAAATGAGAGTAACGTTTCCCCACATCTAGAATTTAGAAATTAATTCTGCCAGCAAAGCCTGTAAGGCATTAATCTGACACTTTTACAATGCTGATTTGTATAATTTTTTGGTGGGTTTGGAACTAAAATCATGTACAAGTTGTTGCCTGCAATAACATTTTGCAAGTAACCTATTAAAATTCCCTTGAGTTTAAAAGGTTTCTTCATTTAATTGCTTACAATATAAAGCAGCAATAAATTATGTTTGTGTGATAATCTGTTCATCAAGAAGAACACTAGAAAACAAATGCTTCTCAATGGGGAAAGGTTGGCAGCAGCTTCTGGATTTGTGTAATTAAGACCTGCACTTGCTGGTCAGCGTTTCCCAACTGGCAGACTCCCAGCAGGGAATTAAACCAGCAGATTCTAGCTCAGCATGAATTCTGTGGGGTTTGTTCAGCTCTTGTGAATGGAAGCTCCGGTTATTCCTGAACACACCAAAGGAATAACCAAAGGGAAAAATTTCCTAAGGTAAGGAATATGTACATACACACACACACACACAGAGGTAAAATACAGATTTAGAAAATGGAAGACAATTCAGTTTGACAGAGATGAATAATAGAACTGTCATTGTATTGCACATAGGGAATTAATATAGCAAATAAATGGAAACCTGAAAGTACTGACTCCAACTCATAGAAAATATATTGAGCTTTGTTTAGTGAAATGTCAACAGGTTCCTGCATTGTGTTATACTAAAATGACTTTCATGATATGCCAAATTGCTAATTATAATGTTATACTAATTTTTTTTAAATGCTAAAAGAATTTTTATGGTAGACTTCAGTATGCTTTTGCAGTGATTAAGTAATACTGTTTCACAAAGGAAGAAATACCTAGAGAATCACAGGATCATTTAGGGTGGAAAAGACCTTTAACATCCTTGAGCTCAACTGAAAATCTAACACTGCAAATCCCACCACTAAAACATGTCCCTAGGCACCACATATACACATAAGAAGGCTACTTTCTTCCATTTTTCTGAAGAAATTAATTTAAAATTTGGGACTTTTAACCTTGTACTGCAAAACATAATCATCTTTCCTAACTGAGATATAAAATACATTCTCTTTATTATATGTTTGATTAAATACCTGTTAAAGTCTCAGTAACCTCTATTTGAATGTCAGGCAAACTAATTGGACCCAATCTATGTTGTAATTCAAAGTAAATGCATCTGACCAACTAATATGCCTTTATTTGCCAGTGTTGTGGCCCTGGTATGTTTTGAAGCAAATTCTACATTACTGGTAAGAGACTAGTCCTCTGCTTACACCATTTCAAATATACAGTATCAGAAAATGTAACAAATTCTTACATAAGGACATAAGGATGAATGTGCATGTTACATTTTACCCTTTTAGTCCTTCAAATGAGATCGTTCTACTCTGGGAAGTGTGACCCCAAATTTCTGTCCACAACTGGAGATTCACTACCATTGCTAAAATTATCTAAAAATTACATTTTATATTTATTTCATCAGCTTTATTTTCTGTCCAGCTAGGTAACAAATACCAGGATGGGGGTTTGTCTATATCTAATATTAACATTTAATTCATATCAAACTTCGTAGTGCCTTCCATGCCCCTGCTTCCCATTCCTTTTCCTTTCCCCACAGCTACTTGCATCATTTCTGATCCCCTGAAATTTGTCAATGAAAATAGAAGTGCTGTGGGGACCTAGAGCTGACATGTGCTGTCTTTGCTTGCTAGAATTCCTTCCTTGGAGAGAGGACAGTGAGATACCTTCTCTAGAACAATCTCACTAAAGATGATCAGAGGTTATCATGGGCAGGTGGATTGGTGCTGTGCCCAACTCCTGTGGATGTAGTGATGGGCATTTTTCTGTTCAGTTTGTTGGGTGGGTTTCATAGCAAGTACCAAAAATTACCTACTTCTAAATTGCCAGGTCAAGGAACATAAGCATTTCTCTGACTTACATGAGCAGCAGCGTGCAATGTAAAATTCGTAATATACAAATTCAAAGCTATATCTATAATTTCTGGTTCTGTGTATGGAATATTCCCAGCCTTGACCATTTAATAATTTCTTACGACAATATTTTAGCACAACCTTTTAAAAAATAAAAAATTGATTCCACCTTTATAGTTTGTCCTAGGAAGGAGAAACTGTTCTTAACTGATTTTGGAGACCATAAATATTCAGAGATTTCTTTACCAGATACTCATTTTACAGCATTTCTGGAATTTTTCACTTTGTGTCTGTCTCCTCTTGCATCTGTGCTCTGTCCTAGCCTAGGTGGCCATTAAGACCTCTCATTGCATTTTCAAATGCTATAGCTTTTTATTTGAATAATCTCTTGCTTTTTGCTAAACACATTGCAGAAACACATAGACAAAAGAAGCACTCTCTCTTAAATATTTATATAGGAAAACTTCTTTGGAAAGTATTTCAATTGAATAGGATCTCTGTTCTATCCCTACATATTATGGATGCTTAGTCCAAGCCAGAGTTTAAAATAAAAGTTTGCAGGGCAGGGAGTGTTTATCAGAAAATGTTTTTGCTGCTTGTCTAAAACTCTGTTAAGCATTAATTTTTATGCTGTTTCAAGTTCAATGCATAGCTTTGTGTCACTTGTATGCATTTTAAAGGGAAGTCTTGGGCCAAATTCCAGGAAGAGCCCAATCTCAAAGCTGGCTGACCTTTTGGTGTTGACACATTTATTGAAGTTCCGAAAGATTTTTAAAACTACTGAAAGCAAGAAGCAAGAGAATCATTCTCTGCATAGACCTTGACATATTCAGATTTTTTTAAAAGTAATTGAATTAATGAGGTATTGATTTACTTTCATGGCTCAATTTCCTAACTTAAACTGAGGCTGATAGGTAATATATGTGTCTGCTAAGTGATGCATGTACATCTTTAAGGACTTAAAGATTCTTGAGTTTGCACATCAACAAGTATATAAAACACTATCCTGTTGCTAACTCCTTTCTGTCAGTTCTACTGCAGTCTTGCAAATATAGATTCCCTGCTTACAGTTTTAAAAATCTAAAGGATTGATATACAAAATTACACATGTGAGTGGAAAAAAGCCAAGAAAGTGAAAGCCAAACCAAGTTAACTCATTTTTTTTAGTCATACCTTTTACTTTTTTACTGTTGTAATTTTTGCTTAGGGATGCCAGATTTTCATCATCTTTTATCAGTTCCTAACAGGAAATTTCCGTAACAGGATGGGGAAGAAGTGTTTATTTAAAGGAGATAAAAAGATAGCTAGAGCTAAAACAGCCTTTCCCTCTAAAGTCCTCAGTTTTTATTGACAGCAGTCACTAAAGCCTACTGCTGCTCATAAAGGGAAAAGAAGTCAAGATAATTGAAGGAGGCAAGAATTACCTGAGAGTGGGATGAGAGGGATGATAAAATACTTAATTAGGGAAAAAAAAAAAAAAAGAATACATTACAAAATACGAGACAGGAACTAAGAGAAACCTGAACGGAATCTAAAATGATACTACAGGAACAGGAAAAGCAGTAGTTGCCATTAGTAGTTACCATGTTGAGTTAGAAGGAGGTAGAGAAGAGGTAGGATTTTCCCTTTGCAAATATACATTTTTTTATGCTTTTGACTTTTGACACAACACTGGTCTTTCATGTGGTGCCAGCAGCTTCTTTTTATCTTGAAGAGAAGTCACAGAGTACTCAGTAGATTCACTATGGAAAGGTCTTTGAAAGTGGAAATTCTTGTTAGTGTTTATTTTTCTAAACTGCTGGACTTGCAGAATATGGTTAAAAGTAGAGTCCCCTGGGAGCTGTGCATGGACATAGTAAATGTCAATCATCCTGGATGTTACCATCTGTTTACATTAAGACAAGCAATCAATTTTTACAGATTGTCATAAACCACAGATATTTTTTTACTTACATAGAAAAAATTCAATTTCCCTCAGCTTTTTTTCTCTTTCTCTTTTATAGCAGCATGAAACTACACAGAAATAAAGTTGGTAGCCTTGATGGAATAAAAATACTGTGGTTTAAATGGTGAGAGCTTAAGATATGAAATAGTCATACATTTAAGCTTCTGCTCTTAAATATGAGCAGAACTGATTTCACTGGCTTCCAACATTAATTTACTGAAAACATTCAAGTGGTATAATTCAGATGTACTGTAGCCAATATGACTTTTGCATTAAACACAATCCACACTTCCACGTTGGCATCTCTAAGTTTCACTTTTTTTGAAATAAATGCCTGAAGCCTCTTCTGAAACTAAGATTGAAACCTTTGGGTAGCCTTCTATTTTTACTTTGCAACTTTCAAAAGTAGTTTGGCATTGAGGATCACCCAGAAGTTGCTATGATTGCTGCTTATTATTGCTATTTAGCCAGTAATAATGATTGATCCCACCCTTGTTCTTCCTTTAGTTGAGACAGTTCAACAGCCTCTATCTTCTGCTTGTTTCAGCACAGGAGTCTGTTAGCACACTGTTAGAATAAAATTTCTCAGTCTTTTAAGAACTCTAGTCTCTATTAGATTGTTATCTAATTAATTGGCCTTAGCTGACTGATCATGTGTGGAGAGCTGGAGAACAATGAGTATGTAACAAGCCCATATGTCAAGAGGCATTACGTGCAAAAATGCTAAATTTAATCCTGTCTTTATTTGATCTCTTTCATTCTTTCAAGTTCTGCTTGTACCCTGCAGAAAAAAAAAGAAATCATCATCTATGGTCTTGAGGAGTTATGTAGCAAATACACAGGAACACATGCAGTGAAAAGAAGATGACTGAGACAAATATTTATTGCCACAAACTTCTACCAGCTGGACAGATATGACACATGGAGGAAAATCAAAAGTGAAAGTTATTGTGGAGGATGATAACAGATTTCAAATGTGTCACAGGTTCAGAGAAAGAATTTGGAGATTACCTTTTTGTCATACTGAAGAAATAAAAATACATATATCACAATAATCTGTAGGAATCCTTTCATTTGAATGACTTGACAGAATGTACCATGTGATTCCTCAGCTGAACTAACTAAACAAAGCTTTCCACAAAAATTCTACAGGCAGTTTTTAATAAGGATCAGAAAATTAATTTTTAAAGGTGCCAACCATTTTCATTTCAGAGAACAAAAGTGTCTATTATATTACTTCACTGAGATCTTAGAGATCAATATCTTTTTCACATGTCTAGTCAACTATCACCTTATATCCCTCAAAATTTATTATTATGATCTCAAATTATTAATTTGTCTTTTAACCATCTGTTAATTGTCCTTCTGACTGGCCCACTAAAAGATTCAAATATCCACTCTATATATTGTGTTGAATGAGTCTGTTCATTGTGCTACAGCTGCAGTAACTAATTAGAAAATTTACATTGAAGCTTTTAGCCATACTCTTGCTGAAGTGCACTCCTAGAAGATATTCTGCTGAATGTTTGAGATAAGATTTAAGGAAACAAAATGATTATCAGAAAAGAATAAGGCAAATAAAGTTTGAGGACAAATTATGTCAGTCACTGAGGTTACAGAAGCCAGGAAGAGACTTCGGGTCAACTTTTAGGATTTTACATCCTTGTTTAATTATAAGATCTATAGATCTTATATAATTAAGTTTTCTTTAAAGCATGTTATATTTGATTTCACCACAGGAAATGGAGATATTACTTGCTTTCAATAGATGGATGGATAGATAGATAGATAGATAGATAGATAGATAGATAGATAGATAGATAGATAGATAGATAGATAGATAGATAGATAGATAATAGAAATTTTTTCATCAGTGCCCATTTAAGTTTATAGACTCATCTGGCTGTGACCCAAGAGGCAGGTTCATCTCTGGGGAAGCCTGAAAAAGCCCCTTCACTTACATCAAGACAAGTGTTTTCTCTGCCACTTTGTGATTCCAGAAAAGTGATGTAATTCAACCTTGGCAGTGAGGAGCTACTGTGCACAGATCGATGTCTCCAAAGAGCAAGAGAAGTTAAAAAAAAAAAAAAAAAATTCTCTTACTGTTTTCTTGAGAAAGGTGGAAAGTGCTCTGAAAGTTGGTTGCATGCTAGATGTTGGCCAAGTGAAGCATGAAAAGCAAAGGGATGGCACTGGCAAGAGAGCCAGACTCCAAGCCCTAGCAACACTGCTGAATTCTGGCTGACCCCTGCAGAGGGGAAAGTAATCGCCTCCTCTTAGAATATAAGAACAAAGGTGCTCACAGAAAAGAAACCAGGAGAAGAAATGTAATGTTGTCTGTGCTGCAAAATAAGGAGAGTAAAATCCATCAAGCAGCACTACAGTTTTTTGCACAAAGAAAGCAAGCCAGCTCCAAAGGTCTGTGGGGCAGCAGTCTGGCACACTTGCTGGGCATTGCTGGGCATTGCCAGGGCTGAGCCTATTTGTGCTCAGCTCCTGAGAGAGCTGTACATGCAGCAGTGCAGGGCTCTGTGCAGTCAGAGGTACTGGCACACTGGTAGTAGAACTCAACTCATAGTTCCATCCAAGATGTTTTCTTGAAAACAACTCTGTGATCACAGAGGTCTCCAGAAGCCCATGCCAAGAGCAGGCAAATATTTTATAAGGGTGTTTTTGCATTAGTCACATGGCAGAAATCAACCTTTTCTGGGATGAGTGGCTGTCTACAGAGATGCTCTACAGCTTGGCAAACCACCACGGGCTGGTAGAGACATGAGCAGCCTGTAAGTGCCAAACTGAAGAAACCTCAGAGAGAAACCTGTGGCACACACCAAGCGAAGCTGGCTTTCCTTGCAGCTGACATAACGGGTGTGTTTCTCAGATATCCACATACTTTGTTTTCACTGGGTTGAAAACATATATTACAAAAATATCCGTGTTTTGTTTGTGCCTAATCAGATACAGTCAGGCAGCTTTAGCAGCTGTGAAGTTGGGAAGGCAAACACTAGTGACCTGTTCTCTCTTTTTTCTGCAAAAAGCAAGCCGGGGAGCAGTTTTAAATCCCGGTAGGAAGTGTTTGTTGCACAGTGCGAGTAACTTCAGAAAGCAGCTGTCCTCCCACCGCCGTGGAAGAGGCGGTTACTACTCTCATGGCCTGAAGTTTAACCAAGAGCTGCCCAAACAAAACCGCGGTCCGCGCTTTGCTTCCTCCTGAGTCCCTGCGCGTCCCCGCAGCGGCGGAGCGGGGTCCGGCGGGACCTGTCCCAGTGGTCGCTCTGCAGCCCCGAGTGGGAGACGGACATTTGCGCTCTGGTTCGTGTCTAACAACTCCCCCCGGGCGCGCTGTCCTGGCACCCCCAGGGCGCGCTGGGGAGCAGGTACGGGCAGTCAACAAACAGTTAATTTATGGCACTTTTGTACACATTTGCGGAAAGAGATGCTGAGACAGGGATTCGTATTTCACACGTTCCCGGCGGCGCGGGGGAGGATGCGCCAGCGTTGCTCCATAGGGACTCGACGCCGTAAGCGGTCACGAATTCCCTCAAATCCCGCCGCGCTGTCGTGCCCTCCGCCCCCGGCCCCTCCCGCATGGGCTCCGCCGCCCGCCCCCGGGGCCGTCCAGGCGGAGGGACCGGGCCGCCTCCGCTCCGCCGGCCGAGG
>VZRX01021898.1:21772-34506 GCA_013398075.1 Notiomystis cincta | reverse complement strand
CGGGGCGCTTTCCGCAGGGAATTTCAGGGGGTGTTCTCTCCCCCGCTCCCCGGTGGGCAGTGGGAAAATGCAGCGGGTTTGTGTTTCTTGTTTTCAGTTCCGGAGGGTTTGGTTTTTTGAAAACCTGAAGAGCGACCAGCAATCAAGTCAGTGAGAAAGTCGTCTGACGATGAAATTTAGTGTCAGCCTGAAACTATAAAGTTGTTTGGTTGGTTTTTTGAGGGAACAGGGATTGGACAAAACCTCAAACTGATTCCACAGCTTTGGTTTGACCAGCAGAGCAGGTTCAAAAATTAACTGTTTGTGCACCTTTCCTCTGCATCACCGTGAGGCTCCATTTGTATCTCTTATCCAGTGAGCTGGATGCATTTTGAGAAGAGTTTAACTCTGGTAGAATCCAAGAGGTAGAAATACTGATGCTTTAGTGTCAATATTCTTCCTGACGTCTCCTCTCTTGACTGTGTATGGTTTTGAAGATCTTCTATGTCATTTACTTTGACAAAGGTCAATGATTCCTCTGCTGTACTGACTCGGTGACATCTGTATTGAGAACTAGAAATACAAGAACTGTGTAAAACTTGGTCCTGGCCAAAATCTTTGTAGCAAAGGAGTTGTTTTCATGTCTGTAGTGTCCAACAGGAAAATCTGTGAACACTTTAGCTGTGCACAGCACCTCTCCCCTTCTCCTTCTTGTCCTTCTACCAATGGAGTCATGCTTATGCTATGGAAAGGGTTCCTGCTATTTCTTATCTCCAGTTGCTGACCTGTGCCATGAGTATGCTGACCTTCTCTGAGGAGATTATTCCTCTTCTGGGAAGCTGTCTCTGTCCCTCTTAGCCCTCTGCCTTATATCATTCAGTGGGCTACAATCTCATTTCAGGAGTCACTTAATGCTGGATATGCTTGGTGGTGTGAGGGACTGAACCAACCTCTTGTGGGTACGGTCCCAGACTGCACCCAGATTAGCCTGTACTCAGTAATGGCTGTTAACTTTTTCAGGTAGGCTAAAAGCATTTTGCTTCTCTGAAAATTCCAGTTCTGTATTTCTGAACAAGCAGAGAAATTCACAGTAACTTGCAGAGCTGCCAAGTCATGAAACACAGAGCCCTGGCAAAGAAGGTTCTGAAGAGTTAGTTTATTTTTGGACATAAAGACACAATTTATGACGAAATTATGCTTTCAGAAATATTCTCGTTCTCACTAAGTTAGGGATTCAAGTATATACAGCTGAACAGACTTAGGTCTGTGAGAGGCTTGTCTCATCTCCTAAATGCAACTTGCTGGTATCTGGAAGGGGGACCCTGATTCTATATCTGTTTAACCATCAATCAGGCTCTCTGGAAGATAAGACTATATGGATTTTTGGCAGAGCAGAGATGACTAAATGCAATTATGTATATTAAAATATGGCAGTGATAAAAGGTGGTATGGCATATCTAGGGAGAGTTTTCAAAACATGATGTATATGATCATATTTCCATCCCAGAGGCTTGGAAAAGGTCAGTGAATATCCATAGGGAAGCTGGAAAAGCAAGTTTAGGAGGAAGAACAAGGAATGTGTATGTTTGTGTAGTATAGGTGTTCTGGAAAACATTATTTGGATTTGTAACTTGCCTGTTTCCATATCATGTTTTCTCCGCTCTGTCCAAAGAAAACACACTGAGATTCTGACTTCTGTTGTGCATCAGTTGTTGGAGAGCTCTGATGGGCAGCTGAAGCCCTCTTCATCTTCAGTCTGTCTAAAGAGAAATGCAGCAGAGGTATTGTCAAACCAATAAGCTGCCTCTCACTTGCTTCAGGTGCCACATGGAGTGGTGCAGAGAGCTGTGTGTGCTGTGAGGAACACCATGGAATGCCTTGGAATGGAGAGCAACAGAAAGGACCTTCAGTGTGGGGAGCTGGCTCAAACACTGCTCCAGCACACAGTGGCCTTCGTAGAAGAGGTTTTATATTTAAATACTTGTAATAAAGCTATCCCACTTCTAATATAATCATCAGAAATGGCTTGTTGCTAGAGGGCTTAGTTCTGTGTAGCATGTCACTCTTCCTTTCTTTTTGTTGCCTTTTGTATAATGGATGTGACTGCTGTCATCTGAATTGTTTACTGCATGAAAGATATATTCCTGCCTGTGCTCCAGTCTCCAGAGCCACCCTCAGCACAGTGCACGGTGATGTACTTCTTGTCCAGTGGATGTCATTGTGAAAGATGAGGGATGAGTCACTTCCCTCGTGGGCAGGGATGACTAACTGCCTCTCCTTCGGGAGCAACGATGTGGAGCTGCCACGCCAGCAGCTGGGCACACAAGGAATCATCACCTCAAATCAGCTCTCTGATGGCTACATGACGTAAAAGCAGTTAATTAAGTTGCAAGATTAAAGACTTTTACAGATCATAAGGGAGGAAAGTTCATAAGAAGGTAATAAGAGAAGGAATATTTAATTTTGCACTAGTCTTCCTAAAACTGTGCTGCTTCTGAAATGTAAATTATAAGAGATTTGTATACAAGATTTCAAAAGGTGTCATGTAATAGTTATTAGGATTGAACTATAAAAACAATTTCTTGCATAAGATTTTCTTAAAGAAAAACACTTTCTTTTAGTGTACATGTCATAAAGCTCTTTAGAAACCTCTTGCTTTATTAACAATATGTAGAAGACAGAATTAGGAATAGGTACAAAATGTTCATGGTATTTTTTTGTTGTAAATGTTCTGTGAATAACATGTAGTATTTAAATTTCAACTTCTCATTTGAGTCTATATGAACCCTTTGAAGAAAAAGGAAAGAGAGAGACTGCAATCCAGACCAGACTCCAGTAAAATTTCTCTCAAAATTACTTTGGAAACTCTACCAATGGTGGATTTACACTTGGTACAAAAAGGCAGCATCATGGATTAAAGGTTTTGTACTGTTCTTTCCAGGTCCCAAGTCATGCCTGTGGTCCTGATCTTGACTATTTGGGTCTATTTTCCAAAATTTTTGAGAAACTTTGGCTTATCAAAATAGCATGTTTTTAAATGAAATTACCCCAGTTCTGTGGAAATATTTTTGATGCAGGTCCAAATTTTAGTTGGAGGGAGAAGAAAGTTCATGTCCATAGCTCAGACTTGGTTAAACACAAATTTAAGACCAGGAAAGCCAAACAGATTTCACAAAACAGTTTTTAGTTATTACTCCTGCATTTTTATGGAAGAAAATGAAGTTTCAAGGAGGAGAAAAAATGTGTGCCGTTTATGCTGCAGTATTACAGACACTGTGTATAAATACCAGTGGCAATGACAGGAAGATGACAAGTGTTCTTTTTGTCTGCTAGTACTTTGTTAGCAGCATTCAGATTTCAGGATGGTGATTATCTTTTTGGTTTGATCTTGAGAGGCAGTGGTCATGAATAGGGGCAGGGATGGAGCCACGACTCCCCCGCCGAGACGGAAATCTCTTCCCGCTTGAAGCCCGTGACAAAACTCCCATCAACATCAAAGCAGAAAGATTTCAAGCACAGCAACCTGAATGCAGCTGAAATCCACTGTTGGGCAGCTTGGAAAGGTCAAGGTTTTTCCAAAGATTAGTAGGGGAAAGAAAGAGACTGAGAGCAAATCATGACTAGCATAAAGAGAAGAGGAAGTTGGCAACTAAGTTCACAGTTCACTGCTGAATCTGTGTTTATTAAGGAAGATAATTTTTGTGAAAACTGATACAGGCATTCAGCTGGCTTAGGTGTTTCTGCTTCAAATGAGAATGGGCTTATTTTCTTCCTTGGTTTGATGTTAGTGAAACAAATATATAAGATTTGGTTGTTTACTTGGGGTGTTTACTTAACTAGATATTCTGCCAAGAGAATATAGGATTTCCCATAAGTAATGCCTGCTAAAGTTTGTATCTTATGTATCTCCTAACTTTCAATTTCCATGTGTTTGTGTTATTAAAAAAAACCCAAACCAACAAAAAACAAACAAAAAACCCAAACCAAACCAACAAAATATTTGTCATCACAAAGTGCTTAAAAATTTATTTTAAAATATTTTAAATCATTTTGCAAAGAAGGTACTGAAAGAGAAAGAAAAGATTTTGACATTAATTTACTGCTTGCTCAGTATATACAGAAGGAGTTTCATTTATAACTTTGGTATTTAAATCTAGTCTCTAAACCCCAGTGACATCTAATAACATGGCTTAAGTGTTCAAAACCAGAAAAATAATCCCCCACAATGACATTTTTGTTCTCTTTTTCCGTACTGGAGCAAATCCAAACCCTATCAGATTTATGAAGTCCGTGAAGTTTAAGGAGTTTATTTTGTTAAGGGAGCATAAATTACTTCATAAAGCCACAAATGAACTGGTTAAATTAATGTCTGCCTTATGAGTCTCCAGGGAGCACACAAGCAGTGCAAGGCGTGTCCTCCTCATGGATGAGATGGGAACTGACCAGAGTGACAGATCTCAGGAAGCTTTTAGGAGGGGAGGATGGGCTGCTGGGGGAGCAGAGTTCTGCTGCCCTGGAGCACCTGGTGGTGCCCAGGGGCAGGCTAGGATGGAGCCTGAGACTCAGGGTGCTGGAGAAACTGTTTGCTACTCTATCAGGCCCTAATAAATTGGATTTTGCAAGAAGGGTGATGGTTAAAACAGATAAACAGAAGTGCTGTGGGTTTCATCCTAGCTTCTCCAGCATTTTTTGCCCACTTGCTTACCTGTTGCTTTGCAATTTTTACTCACTTATGTGTATGCTAAGGTTGCTCTTGTGCTGTTCATGTCTTCACTGTCAAAAGAAGCTGAACTGCACCATGAGTTTGTAACTACCTGTGCAAAAGCAGACTTGCATTACTATTTTCCTTATTGCTTCCTTCTGCATTATTTTTCAGTTCATGTTTGTAAGTCACTGGCATGGAAAGGAATCAGTGGGATTTATTATGGTTGTAGCAGCACATCTTAAACTGCACAGGGCCCTAAAACTGAGTTCATAGCAAGGGGTCATTTCCCTGAATTCTGTAACTCAAAGGTCACTTGTCAATTTTGATGTTTAGCACTGAAAGATGTTTTAAAGTATTTTTGGTACAAGCAGTTTATTTTAAACTAATTGTTTTGCCATATTGAAACATGAATTTTCAGAAATTTATATTTTGGGTTCATTAATTTCCAAGGTGAGACTTAAATTGTCTGTAGAGTCACCAGAACTTGGAATCAGTTTGAAGTTATGCTTCCAGGGTACAAAATAGGGTTGTTCTATCGAATTACCTTTTAAATGTGTTTTCAATAGATTGCACTTCTCTGTTGCCATGAGCATTTAGTGTGAACTCAACTCATACCATAAAAGGCATCTTACTGTTTTTGATGAGACTAACTGACATCAAAGGATGGCATCAGGAAGGGGAGTGTCACTAATTATTGAGTTGTGCCTCTCTCACCTGTAGAGGCAGCAGCAATGTGAGCTGTGTTCTAGAGAGCCCACAGCTTAAACAAACCTAAGTCTTGATTTCAGCTGGTGACTAACTCTGTACAGAGATGATTGATAACCAGTTGTTGGATAAATGAAGATTTATAATCCTGTCAATGACAAATGATCTGAAGGCTCTGGCCAGGGTCAGCTCCTTGCTCTGTGTCCTGGCAGTGAAGCAGGTGTGCCAGGCAGAACAGTGAATAAAAACTCAGCTAAAACTGAGGCAGAACTGATGAATTGGCTTAAGTGAAAGGAAAAACAACAGAGTGTGGAACAGAATGTAAGCTTTAATGCTCCATTAATATTTTATTAAAATGCTTTGCTGTGTATTATTAGTTTCTCTTTTTGTAAACACTGGCAAAGTGTAATAAAATATATTAAATGAGATCTTTTCATTATTTTATGTTTATATTAGCTCTCATGTTTATTCAAAAAAACCATGTAACATTAGGAAATTAAACAGTAAAATGCAGATTTTTCACTTCTGGAATAACTAAAAGGAACCATTCAAAGGATCTGCAGCCAATAATTTTTGAGAGGGTGTTTGAGCATGGTGTTGATTAGTAAATACATCTGAAATGTGATCTGTGTCTTTATAAACACAGATCACATTTTAGCGCTTTCTTCAGGATTTTTTCTTTTTTTAATATTATTCTAGTCAGAATTAAATTCCAAATTTCAGTGTTGTTCATCCTTAAGGTGCAATAAATACAGAATGGGGTGTGAAGAGCTCTGTACCATCATAAGGTAGTATTTACTTTGAAATTCAGGGGCTGTTTTTGTATTTTTCAGACAAGATCCTAAATCCAAGACACTGCTACATGCAGATGAATCAATGGAGGTCACACCAAATTCATGACACCGTGAGGAGGGATTCAGCTGATGATCCTCTCCTGCAGGATCTCCATCCAGGCCTCCAAACTGAGCTGAACTTCTGGAAAGCAAGAAAAGACAACATTTTGTCTAAAAATTAACAAGTAAGAGATTTCAGGTGTTATTGCAAACATCAAGGAGAACTTTCTTTTGGATTGCCTTTCTCTACACACTTCAAAAACTGAGGCACCAAAAAATGAGGCACCAAAATGACTTTTTGTTGTTTTGTTTTTGCAAATTGTTTATAGTGGTTTCCCAAACCCAAAGTAATCAGACTTTGCATAAATTACCAGAGAAAAACTGAGTTAAACATTAGAGGAAGTGGCAGTTAATGTCAAGGGTTTAAAGCTTTAAGGGATTCTGTTGTTCTTGTCCATCTCTTCTAAATTTCTTCCCGTGACATTTCTCACACTCTGGAAAAAATTAGTTTGAGAAAGAAGTTTATACACAGGAAATTATTGCCAAATTTGGCCATAATCAGACACTCTTGATTAATGATAATAATCATAGCTTGTTATAAACAAAATAGCTCTTTTTAATTGAAAAATATATGCAAGGTTACTTACTTTCCAGTATCTGAGAAATATGGGCTATTTTCAGTCCTGCAGACAGCAAGGCTCAGGTTTCTAATATCCAGAACACAAAATCACAGTGCATAGAGAAGAGTTCAGAGTGTTGGATTGGATGAGAATGTCACATGCTGTGCAAGGACCAGATTGAAAATGTGTTTCCTAAATCCAACCTTATTTAAGGTTTTGAAAGTTGCTTTGGTATAGTGCTAGAACTTTCTCCTGAGCATGGCACCTGCCTCTGAGAACTAAGAACTCATCTATTTATAGCTATAAAAAATACAGTGGTTTAGGCTAGTCCTTGGATGAGACAGAACACCCTTATCTCCCTTTTTAAATCTGTGCCAATAAGCAAGGGAAAATGAAAAATCTGAGGTCAGGAAAGAAGTGCAGAATATTTTTCTAATATTGTGGCTAGTCAGCTGTGTAGGATGGGAGCAGCCACAGCTTTGGGTTCCTGCTCCTGGGGCCTTTTTATTATTTTTTGCTGAAACTGGAAGCAGTTACAGTAGGAGTCACGACTGGTGACTGATTAGAATTACAGAATCATAGAATAGTTTGAGTTTGAAGGGAACTTTGTCCAATTCCCCTGTGATGAGCAGGAACATCTTCAACTAAGTTGCTCAGAGCCCCATCCAACCTTGCCTTGGGCGTTTCCAAGGATTGGGCGTGCCCAGTTTCTTTGGGCAACCTGTTTCAGTGTCTCAACACCCTCATTTTAAAAGAAAACTTCTCCCTAATTTTCAGTCTAAACCTACACGTTTTTGGTTTAAAACTATTATCCCTTGTCCTACAGCAATAAGCCCTGATAAAAAGTTTGTCCCCATCTTTCCTATAAGTTCCCATTAAATACTGAAAGGCTTCAATAATGTGTCCTCAGAGCCTTCTCTTCTCTAGCCTAAGAAACCCCAATTCTCACAGTCTCTCCTCAGAGGAGAGGTGTTCCATCCCTCTAATCATCTTTGTGGCACTCCTCTGAACCCATGCTCTTCCAGGAAGTGTGAGGCTCACTTTTGGGATCTGAGCTGGAAAATCGTAGACTTTAGCTCTGCAATTATTGAGCCAGTGTGCTGCTCCATCCCATCCCTTAAATACTATCTGAGCGTGAGAAAATCAGAAATACAGTGTCTGACAGTGCCCACCAGCACGATCTGTGAAAGGGATTTGGGGTGAATGTGCTGGATCCTGGCTGTCTGTCACCAGAAAGACAGGCTGAGGTGCTTTTGGTGGGGGGTAGCTGTAGGTACTTGGGCAGAGCATCCTGTGCCAGCAGTTCACAAACGTGGCAGCTCGTGCCCAGCACAGACATCACACACAGCCTCTGCACTGAAGGGGCTCTTGCTGGCAGTCCTGGTTCTTCACAATCAGGGGGCCCAGAGAGCCCTGCCCCGTGCCAGGGGTGAGGGGACAGCTGAGGGAAGTCTGCAGATGACAATGGTGACACAAGGGGCCTGCACTGACCAGGGATGGGCTCATGACTGGTTTGCTCCTAGGGAAAATAGCTGTTGCTGGTTTCTGAACATGCAAGGAAACAGCTACTT
The DNA here is from genome assembly GCA_013398075.1 of Notiomystis cincta. NCBI lineage: Eukaryota > Metazoa > Chordata > Aves > Passeriformes > Notiomystidae > Notiomystis > Notiomystis cincta. The sequence goes on along the minus strand of VZRX01021898.1, from coordinate 26,093 downwards.
TCATCCCTTTGGGGCACAAAACAATTAGTTCATTCGAGTGAAATCAGAGACCACAGAAATTAATTTGGCACACATTCCAAAAGAGGTTAAAGTGTGTTCAATTTTATTCCTCTGGGGAAGATTTAAGTTTAATTTTCATAGCAACATTTTCTGTTATTGTAATAAATCATGTGTTTATACATGAAAGTATGTGTTTAGGAGGGCTTGCTCTTTTTCATCTAGATCTTTTTAACTCAATCTGCTGAAATTGAAATGGAGTTAAATGTGTATGCTCTATGGGACAATTCATTTCCTCTCGTGTTTTAATCCTGGAAGTGAATCAACCAGGATAAAGCCTTCCTGGAAATACCTGTTGCTCTTCCACCTTTCATTTCACAGTAATTATTTAAGATAGAACGGACTTAACTGCTTTTTCTGCCAAGCCAGAAGGGTAAAGGTCAAATGGCAAAAACCATCTCTAACATAGGTTTGTTACTGACTTTTTTGTAGATGTTAATTAATTTTTATTACTTTGATTGAGGAAATTTTCGTTATTATATTGGAATTTCAAAAGCTGAAAAAGCTGGATTTTGGTGAACTCAGGAGGCATAGTTAAAGTGAGAAGAAGGACTGAACAGTTCCTGGAAAGCTTTTCAGAAAGAGAATATACAATCCTTCAGATTACAGCAATATGTTAACGCTGCACCCTGTACACAGGATATTATTATTTCCTTGTTCATTCAAATGTATCTGTAAATGTAGAGGTTGTGACACTGGCAATTTTATAGTGCTGTATTGAACTAGGCATGAGATAGGCTTCCAACACAGCTGGGCACAGTATCTACCATTAGTTCTTTAAAACAGAAATTAATTTTCTTAAGGATAGATTTCTGGATGCTTTCTCCTGAGCAGATGACTGAATTATTTAGAAGTGATACATGCAGAGAAATGGCTCTTGCTAAAGACTATGAGTGGATAAACTAAATTTAAGTGAATAAAATAAATTTGGATAAAGTGAAACAAAATACCCCAGCAGCATTGCCCAAAATAAAAAAAAATAGTTTATTTTTTCACATATAATATACAGAACTGTGAGCTCTGTAAGCTTTTTTTTTCCCTGAGTGTTAGGATGTAATTTATGTGCACTTCTGGTGCAGATCCAATATTAGTTGATTCTACTCAAAAGATAGAGAATGTTTTTAAAATGTTGGTTTATAGAAGTGTCTTGCAATAAAAGCTAAAATAATTCCTAACACTATGCTCATCAGTAGGTATGTCTTTATGATAAAACAGAATAATTATAACTGTACATTTTTAGACTATTTTTGTAATTTTCAAAATATTGTTGTTAATTCATGGCTATAAATATCTGTGAACTTGGAAAATTATGTTTTTGGAAGGATTTAATCCCCTTCTAACATAAATTCAAATAAAGAATACTCTATCATATTATGTAGTTGGCTTTGCTGCCTGGAGCACTTGGCTGGCAGGAGGGCAGCCAAATTCTGTCTCTTCTCCCTCATTTTTACCCTGCAGCTTTGTGGAGCAGGGAGATATTGATTAAATTCCACTTGAAGTGAGGGGGCTGGTGAAGCCCAGGTGTGTCCAGCTCCAGGTGCAGATGTAATGGGTGCCTGGGATGACTCTGCTCTTCAGTACCCTGATCCAGAAAGGGATTCTCCTCGCTGTGTCCCTGCCATTTCCCTGTGCTGCTGGCACCTGTGTAGCACAAGGCTGCTGGGTTTGCCCAGATGCAGACCATTAGAAGGTGGGCTCAGCCTCCCCAGGGGCATAAGCTTTGCTGGCCTGGGGGAGCTTGGCTCTGCTGTATGGCAATTTTGGCACTGTGCTGAGGAGAGGGATTGCTTCATGTGTGAGGAGTGGTTTCTTTTTGGTAAGGTATTATTTGAACAGGCACATTTTTGGAAATGGACCCAAATAGTAGAGTTGTTAAAATAATAATAAATAAAAATAATTTGATAAAGTATACATTCATGATACTTATAAGAAAATTATTAGCAGACTATAGAGAATTACTATTCTATTAGATGGAGTAGGAAGTACATTCTCTGTGTACATACACTGATTTTTCTTGCAAGTATATGTCTTAATCTAAGTAATTAAAAACCCAGAGGAATGGTCATAAACCAGACCTGAACTAAATGAATGGCACATATTTAGTTCATGCAGAAGCCTTGTAAAGTTGTTAATGCCTTTGGACTAAAATCCTGGCACTGCTTTCAAATCCATAGCAAAGCTTTCCATGTCTCAGGGTCAGGACTCATTCTCCTGTACTTCTGAATTTCATTGCTCCTGATAAAATCCCTTACAATTCACAGTAAATTCCTGCTGATCCCTGCACAAAGCTGCCTCAGAAAGGAGAAGTGAATGGCAGCAGTGACCCACTGCTGTCTTTTTTCTTCCTTCTGAAGCACCAGGAAGCTCTTAACCATCCTTGTCTGCGGGAGATGTGGATTCAAGATGCCCCTTCTGTGTGTAATTTGCCTGGTTTTGCCTTTACCTCTGGAGGATTCCCTGCATAGTCAGTATATAAACATAAATGCTGGTGAGATGCTTGAATAAGAGTTTTAAATTGTAATAGACTACAGCAAGTATCATATTTGGTCAGCTGTAGACCGTAAGAGGGTTTGGATTGATCCATTTTTGAGGTGGTGAGTGCTTCCTTGGTGACTTGACTGACTTAGGACAAAAGCAGCCTTTCTAGCACAGTTCTGAATGAGCTGTCTGCATTGTAAATTGGCTGACTTTCCAGCTTATTGCCAGGTAAAGCACTGTCTATGAGTATTAGTTTTCAAGTCTGAGCCATTCTTCCTCATGTATTCAGTCTTAGTGTTGACAGCAGAAGTACAGGTGAAATACCAAGCACCAATTACTGCATGGGTTTTACTGTCACCACTAAAATATTTATTTTCCAGGTTCTTCAGAAACTATTTGCCTTTGGGTTTCACAATCCTAATCAGGAGCTTTATCAAACAATAGCTGTCATCTTGCAGCCAATTTATTTGTCAGAAACTTCAAGGTTCATGCTGTTAAGTGCATGATATATGAATAGTGTCCACATATTTCCAGGAACAAGCCTTGCATGCTTCTGGATAGGCAGGAATGTGTTTGGTTAAAAGGTGAATGGAATTGCCTGAAAACCAGAACAGAGCAATGATCTGGTTTGTGGTGTGACTGAGGGGGGCTGATCCCAAGGAAGATCAAAGGATGCTTAGCTTTCAGGGCACACATCTGGGCTTCTCAGACTTACTGTCTGAAGTGGATCCTTGATGAGTTAAATATGTGTATCCTTAAAAGTGAGTATATTCTAATCTAGCCACAGAACTGTATCTAAATTCCTTTATTTGCCTTGGAGAAGTGCAGTAGTTCATCCTGTCATGGATTTTGTGTATATATGTGTGGGCTTGTACTGGGTATTTAAAAAAACCTCAAGCAAAATCCATGTAAGTTGAGAATGGACAGAGTTAGAAAGGAAGAAGATTCTTAAATAAACAAGTTAATTTGCTATGCCTATTTAAAGACGCTGGATTTTATTTAAATGTCCACCTTGGCTACTGATACTTCTATTTGTTTATTTATTTTTCAATTGGCTTGCAACAGAAAAGAGATGCAGACAAGCTGCAAAGAAAAAATTTCTGAGAGATGATTAATGTTTAACATATTTAGTAAAATTAACAAATGTAGCTTCACATGTACATGTTGCATGTTGCTGTTTGTGTTGCTAATGGAACAAAGCCGAAGGTGCTGCAGCTCTCCCTTTATCCACAACGTGAGCTTGCATTAATATACACCTCTGTTTTCTGCTCTGCTATTATTTTTCCAAAAGTCCTCATCTGTGAACATGGTTAATTACCTTGAGTATTAATAGAGTACATCTGCGCTAGAGAAAATGACTGTTTTCTGTTGCCTGATACACGTGGTAGCCATGGATCAAGACAACCTAATTAAATGTAGCAATGATTCAGAGTCAAAAGATACTGTGTATTTAGTGAGTTGAATTCAAGTATTTGAGTAGCTGAAGTCTTGGTGAGAGTAATAACCTTCTTAATGACAATGCATAGACATGATTTGGCCTCGTAAAAACTTGTTGAGAAGATCTTTATTTAACAGGAGGGTTAACAGGATGAAACAGCATAAAAGTGAGGGGCAATATAGATGGCTGTCACTCTTACCATGCTTCTTAAACATAGGTGTCACTAGTAGACACGTGTATTGATTTTGCAGTGGCACACTTGCATTATATCTTAAACTTTTATTTAGAATGAACCTGTATTTCTAAGCAAATGCTTCAGTTGCTAACTCAGTTTCTGTTAAAAAAAAA
>VZRX01021898.1:0-21748 GCA_013398075.1 Notiomystis cincta | reverse complement strand
AAAAAAAAACCCAAACAAAACCAACTACCACTGTTAATAGTACCAATCATTGCTTCTTGGTTAAAACAGGACTGAAAAATCTCAGAAGTGTATTTGGTGACAGAGGTGAGCTATGTGTTTAGCACTACCATATGCCATCCATCAGATTTTTCTGCCATTGGAAAAACATGCATTTTACACTTTCCTCTCTTTTTTTTAACATTACAGGAGTTTGAAGATGATTATACTGATTTTAAAGCCAAAACACTGACTGGATCTTGACAGATGTGTTGCCTCAGTTTTGTGTAGGATTTCATGACTGTTCTAGTTTAGAATCTGTGTTCAAAGTCATATACATGAAACTGTTTATTTATTATTAGGAAGATCATTTTGTGCATTGCTCAAATTACAGCTTTAGTTAAGCTATTTGTGAATTGAATGCCTTGAAATACTGGCATATGTATTGCAGCTGGGAATCAAACTGTGTTCTCTGAGTCTATTCTTGCTTTAGTGATGTTCTGACTACAGGTTCCTTCCAGAAGTTAACCCATAGCTAAAGCTAGATCTGAAATGCAATTTGAAGAAACAGAGAGGTTTTCAGCTCACTAACATTCTGTATTTTGCATTTATCTGCATGAGGCACAGAGAATCCATGGATGGCAGGTGTGTCCAGGTTCTCCATCCAGTGCAGCATGTAGTTAACCTGGATAGGGGGAGAAGGTACTATCCTTACACAGAAATATTGAAAATGTAAGATAGGAAAGAACTGATTAGAAACAGTTCTTCAAAATATGATCTAGGAGCTGTCATATGTCAAACATGAGTAAGTGAAGTGGTGTTATTAAAAAAGAGGTAAGTATGTAAATGTTCACGTGAGTGGTTGTCCTGAAAGGCACAAGGATGAGAAATATCACATTTCTATCACCCTGATGAAGCCTCTAGTAGAGTATTGTGCTCAGGCACTACACTGCAGGAAGAAGGATCTGTTGATAGTCATTGAGGCTGAAGAACAGGCATAAATCTCCAAATACAATAAAGATTTCTGCATACAGGAAGGAAATAGTCTAGTCTCTACACCCAGAACATACTGAACTTAATTTAAAGTGTATAAGGTTCAAGTCTGATGACTGGGAATACCACTTTATGCCAAGCATAATGAATTGCTAGAACAGATTGCTAGAGGAGGTGACAGGCTCTTCATTACTGAAAAATCTTCCAGGGAGAGCTAGAAAAAACCTCTTTTGCAAATTGCATAGGTATAGCAAACCTCTTCTTGGAGCAGGAACATGGACTAATTACTCTTGAAGCCACTTTTAGACATACATTTCTATGACATTGTATTACACTCAAACTGTGGCAGAGTATTGCAAATTAGTTGTGGTGGGTATGAGGCAGTAATAATGCATATTTAGCTATTAATTTTGAATAAATGAAATTTCCTTAGGTTGACAATTTTGGCATTGTTAGCAATTAAGTGAGTATCTTGCATTTAATGTTTACCCTGTTTCTTTCCAAACTTGCTTTCTCACTGATTTCAGATAATACATACATTATGTCATCTCCTCTTTCAAAAGGCAGATAACTTAACTTTACACATATCAATGAGAATGGAAATAATTTCTGCTTGTCACTTGTTTGGTAAGCTTTTACAGGAGCAGGCACTTTTTTTCCTCTAGAAAACATTAAGTAAGCCTTGGAATTTTTATGAGACTCAGGAGGAAGAGAGTGACATGAGAGAGGATATATTTGAGGGAAGAAAAGGGAGAAAACACATGAGTTAGAAAGTGCAGGGTAGGATTTCACTTGTGAGGTGGACTTGATGATCCTTGTGGGTCCCTTCCAACTCAGAATATTCTGTGACATAGAAAGTATCAAGAGTGTGGGGTATATGTCTGGGTCTGGAAAGCCTAGTTCCATACTTTTCAGAATCTGAGTGAATCTGTCATTCTTCAACACTCTAGAATTCATCTGCTGTGGACAATTTAAGAGCATATTTAGAAATATGTGGTTTGTTGGTAAGCACATGACACACACTAACAGTATAGCTTGGTACAGTGCCAATCTCTGTACTTAGAAACATTTTAGATGAGATTTCATGTTGAGAGTATTACAGAAAGATCTCTACTGCTTCCTTTGCTTTCTTCTCTTTTTATTTTCTTTTCAAGCTTTTAACCATCTTGGAATCTTTCTAAAAAAACCCTGTCTGTGGAGATAATTAGCCCAAATTGCAATATTCCATTGCAATTGTTTAGTGAAGAACTAGATAACTGCAAACGAACATGATGAACACATTAAAAAGGTATTGAACAATGAGAAAATAAAAGCGCATTTTCCTGCTGGTTCATAATAATTTATATTCTAATAAGCAGGGGGATGAAGAGGAGGTTATAATGAAATCATTAATAAAAATAAGCTGGTTACTTTGGGAAAGCTTAAATGGTCTAAAGAACTGAAGGAACAAGTACAGACATTTTGGTCCTACTTTTCATAGGAGTCCATAAAGAGTTTTATTGTTCTGTGGGGACAAGACCTCCAAAGGTACTTATGGGGATACTTATACCCAGTTATTTGAAAACTGTGCTCTGTCCCTACCTCTTGTCCTGATCCTAAGCTAATATGCTTTCAGGTGGGAGCACAGAGGATGGAAACTCCTGTGAGAGCTTTAAGCACATGAATTAAATTATTGAGTAATAACAAATCCAGTGTTGAAAACTGACATAGCTAATAGCATGCAAGGAGAGGGATGACTTCCTTTTCTCCCCCCAAGTTTTAATTGTGTCCAGTGTTCTCACTTCTTGCTTTATGCATCTTCTCCCCTCTAGCTCAATTTAGTAAAGCTATGCATAGCTTAAAAATAGACAGTGTATGCAGAATTTAATACAAAATGAAAAATATGGATAACTAAAATTTTCCACCCAAATTTGTTCATGAGGTGCTATCATTAAAAGAAAAAAAAAAATGATCAGGTTTTTTCCTTGCAGATTCTTAGAAAGTCCAGAGACTGCCTTTATTTCTCAGAAATATGTGGAGAAGTTGAAATCTCTTGACCAGTATGAAGATCAGACCTACAGTAACTGGAAAGTTCAGGTGGATTAAATTTATCTGTTTAATTTAAACCAAGCTAATTAAGTGTAATCCTCAAAACAGACTCCTGATGATGAATTTTGACCCTAAGGTGAGTACTTAGAATTGCAACTAAATTTGTAATTGATGTTTGTCTTTGACTTCATAGTCAAAAAATGACAGTAAACTTCCATGGGATGAATGAACCTTAGCATCCTAAGCCTTAGTTATTTTTATAGAATCACAAAATCACTCAGGTTGGAAAAGACCCCTAACATCATCAGGTGCAACCTTAAACCCAGCACTTCCAAGCCCACATTAAACCATGTCCCTGTGTGCCACACCTGCATGACTTTTAAATATTTCCAGGGATGGTGACTCTGCCCCCTTCCCTGGACAGTGTGTTCTGATGCTTGACAGCCCTCTCAGTGAAGAAATGCTTTCCTAATATCCACTCTAAACCTCCCCTTGCACAGAGGCCACTTTCTTTTGTCCTGTCTCTTGTCACCTGGAGGAAAAGGCTGTCCTCCACCAGCCAAAACTTCTTTCAGGCAATGTAGAGAGTGTCTCCTGAGCCTCCTTTTCTCCAGGCTAAACAGCCCCAGCTCCCTCAGCTGCTCCTCATCAGACTTCTTGTGTTTGTTTTCCAGTCAGAAAATCTAGTTGCCCTATACCTGCTCAGGGAAGAGTTCTTCCTTTAAACAGGAAAGAAGGTCATTATGTAGTGAATGGTTTCCCCAGAGACACATGCAGGAATGTGATAATAACAGTTAGCTCTTACCCTGTAAAATGCAAGTTTTCAAACTTCAAAAAGCCCTTAAATCCCTACTCCTAGATTGCTGAATACTAATTAAATGATGTCTCCTGTATACTTTCTCCTGCTTCAGTCATTAAAATGGTATTTTAATGCCTTTGTATATGAGGTTAAATGCAAAGTAAACAAAAAGTCATTGTGTTGGGGCTTCTCAAAGGATAAATATAAGATGAACTGTTTCTTCCTTCCTTCCCTTCAGATAGAGGCTTTATTGAGAGAGGTGAAATATTTGTTGGTGTTGAACCAACCCAACATTCCAGATTCTGCTTTAGCTATATGTTAGTTATATGTCTTCTTTAAAGTCCTGTTTTATGTAAATGATGGAAAATCAGTTCAAAAAGAGATGTGGTATTTTGTTCTAATGAGGCCCACTTTTTGCTAATTTTTTTTCTTAATAATGACCTAATCATGTTCACTTTCATAAACCTCCTCCTAGACCCATACAGAAACTCCAGTGAGTGTCTGTGTTACTTTGCCCTCCATATCACAGGTAGCAGTTAGTTTGGGGCTGTTCAAATATGCAATCAAAAAGTAGGATTTGATGGCTGTCAGGTGATGCTGACTTACAGACATCCTCAGCCACCTTTTTCTCTATATATTCTGCCCCACACCCATCACAGTTATAATTTTTGTGAATGGCAAGTGTAATTTGGGAGAATTACCTGAATTTAGAAATTCTGGTGAGAAGAATAGGTGGGAAAGCACAACAGCTGTAGTGTTTCCTACTGACACTACAAGAAGAACTTATTAAACCATTGCTTTAAGATCAGCACCTGCATATGAGAGTCCTTTATTTGGTCTGTTTTGGGATATGCACTGCACTGTAAATTCTGTTAAATAGAGTTGGGTGGAAGTTAAACTAATGATTTTTATCAAATATTATAACTTCTCTCCAGTATCAGTGAATATTCCAGTCCACGGTGAAATTTCTATTTCTGTGCCAATCTGGTCTAGGTTTTTTGGTAGGATTTTTGATGTGTACCTTTAGCTGGTTTTCTAGTTGCTCTGAAGTGACTCAGATTCAACCTTCCCTTTCTTGTACTTTTAATACAGACAAAAAACTCTTGTCAATGCATCCTTTTCATCCTGATGGAATTTTTTTTTCACATGATTTACTGAATGTTTTTTTCTTGGGGAGATTTTGGGGAGATTGTGGAATGAGAAAGCTATTTCCAGGTCATCTTTGCATATTTAAAAGCGTGTACAGCAGCAGGAGTAGAACTCTCTGTTTTACTGTGTGGAAGATTCCCAACATAATTAGAATGAAGTTTTATGTGTTTGTACATAAAATAAACGAGTTTATTAAGTTCAAACAGTTTATAATTACCAATGACCCATAAAATTAGTTCTTTTACAGTTGACAAAAATTATTGTAAAAGCTATGAAATAGAGTATGGTTTTGGTTAAATAATTTATCCACTGTAATTTCTTTTTCATAAATAGATGCTGGAGTATTCTCATTGTTAATATACAGATTTTAAAGGTGTATTTCTATCATGTATGATATTTTTTGTTTAAAGAAAATGTAACTCTGTTAAATAGGGACTGCCCAAAGAATGGAATGCCATCAAGAAGAGAGTTATGTCAGTATAGCACAAAGTAATTCCTCTTCGGATGTCTGACATTGCAGTTAATCAGGAGAAAATGCACTTTACTTGACATATGTTGAATTCTGGGATTGGTCCTTTTTGTCTCTGTTTTTCTTAATAAGAACATAATCAGTGACAAGTGTCATTACCTGTTCTTCATGGGTAAGCAGATGGAATTTAGAGAAAGGTTTAAAATGGAAGCTGCCTTTCAGTTTGATGTAGAAAATCCATATGTTCATCGTGATGAGGATTCTCAGAAAAACATATTTGATTGTAGTATTTCAGTACAAAAGTTAATGATATTTCAATGTACACATTAAAATATTTGTGAATTGGATCTTTGGGGTTTTTGTTGGGGGGTTTTTTGACTTTTTTTTTTGTTGTTGTTGGGGTTTTTTTTAGGGATTGTTTTGGAGGGTTTTTTGCTTTACTGATGTTTGAGAGAGGAGGGTTGTTGGCTTGGATTTGGTTTTTGAGGGTTTTTTTCAAGATGCTGGTATAATTCTAGTGCTACCAAATCCAGGTTTCTTCAAATCCAGTGCTGTGTATGCTCAACAAAAAAAGATTTTAAAAATTCAGAATACATGCTCATGTTCCTTTACACAGTCAGCACAATGTGCTCTTGAGTAGAATAGCCTGAAGTGGACTATTTAGCATCTCTTTTTTAAAACATCATGAGGAGACTTTGTTAACATTTATACAACTTTAAGAAGTAGTTTAATAAGTTAAGGAATACAAGAATAATATAAATTAACTTCTTTTTATGCAGATTTTCTTTTGTGGTTTGAATATAGAGTCCTCTGTATGCTTTTGGCAATGCAAATGCAGCTTTGTAGCCTCTTTGCAATAATTCTCTCAGCTTCTCTTATACTGAATCATTTATGCAGGACCTATAGATTTTACTGACAGGTTAAGTAAGCTCAATATACCCTATAACTGTACTGTGAGTGTTCCTTCCCTCTTCCAGGCAAATCAAGAGCTTGGGATGTTGGAAAAAGAAATGTTTCTAATGCAGGAATCTATCTACAGAACCATTTGAAGTATCTATTCCAGGCTACAAGCACGTGAAACAATGTTGAAAAGAAGTGCAGTGTGGGATATTCATGTTTATGTTAATGTAAGGTTTTTCTTAAAATTACTTATAAATTTAGAATGTATTTGAAAGTTATATTTTTAATTTGATCCTAGAAGTGCTATAGTTTTGATTAAAAAAAGAAAATTAAGTACTGAAGATTTTACTATTCCTTTTGTTTTTGAAATTATAGTTGCTATGTTTTAGGATACCCAGAGTAAAAATATCTCTGTTCCCAAGTCAACCAATTTCAAGATAACCCCAAAGCAAAACAAACTTTGTAGTTTCCTTTAAATCTTTCTTAATACCCAAAACTTGCTTGATTAATTAAAATAGCTGAGTAAAAATTCAGAAACCCATAAAATCTAATGCAGAACTCAGGACTGTACATGAGAAAGCTCTACAAATCGAGAAGCAAGAGTTCAGAAAAGTCAGTGTACAGACCTGGATGGGAGATCAGTCTTGCAAAGTTCTGTTTCCCTCAAGATGCTGCCTTTCATAGGTAAGGTTAAAATCACATGTACTAGATCTTCTTTCTGTAATTTTGTTTGTAGCACCCCCAGGAGGAGTTGCAGGGCATCTTCCAGGTGCACCTGGATGTTATCTGTGGATAAAGGTGTGTGTTTAACAGCACAAGAAATTCCTGCATCTATGTTTTTATCAGATACTGAAGCATGAAACTGTTAAAATGCTTGGCTTTTGGGTTGAATTTAGAGAAGATGGATTATTATGTGTGCTCTAAGTAATGGTGGTGTAGGAAAAAATTAAGGCCCGTGAGCTATTGCTGTAGGATGGGCTTTCCCCTGCACCCATTTATCTGTTTTGTAGCAGAAGCTTGTCTTTACCAAATGTTGTTGATGCTTTTATCTGTACTTTCTGTTTCAGAGCAGCATTGATGATTGGACTAAAACCCAGTGGAGAGAAATTAATGTGGAACAGATGGATGTGCAGCTCAGAAGGTTTGCCAAGGCAGGTTCCACAGCCGTCTCTTTCTGCAATTTATCTGTCTCAGTGCCACCCTTTCCTCACTCTTCCCACCCACTTGGATGTTTCGGTGGGTTTATTACTCATGTCCAAACTAAATGTTCTGGAACATGCTTTGTTTTGGGGGCTTTCCTTTAAAACTTTACTTTTCTGAATGAGTTTCCAGCCCCTGTGGAGTTACATGTAAAATCTTGCTGTCACCCCTCTGAGTTGAGGCAGTATATGAAATAAAGAGGCTGGGGCTTTAGCACAGACCCCTCCAGACAACAATCACTTCTAGAGACAGGTGGAGTTTGCAGAGCTTCATCTGCTCTGCTCACAGACAGCTCCACAGTGCTGGGTGGGAGCTGCAGGGAGTGCACTCAGTTTTAAAGTGAGAGCACTTCTTTTGCTTGAAGCAACTTCAGTGTTTTGTTGACAAAGAAGAAAATTCCAATGGGACAAGAGAAGTATGAACCAAAAATAACAACAAAGACCCCCTAGACTATTTGCAGGACACTGGAGCTGTGGTTGAATACAAAGTCTTGAACCTAACAGGTATAAAGTTTCTTCTTGTTTACACATTTGATTCAGAAATAAATAAGCTTCATTGCATGATCAGTTATTAGTTCTTTAGCAGAAAAATCAGACTTCATCATAGATGTCTTCTCCTAAATTGCTTCAAAACTGTGGATTCCACCTAGCCAGTTCTGATACCTTTTTTTAATCCTCAAAAAAAATCCCAGTGGTTTCGGTTCATAGGCTATAAGATGGATCAGTTGTTGGGTTTCAAAACTTGCATAAAATTCTTTTAAATAATTTGGAAAAAAAACTAAATTAAAGACCAATTTCCAATTTTTTTCATTTTTAAAATTAAAAAAACCTTTAAAGCTGAAAGCATGTAATAGAGTGTAATAGAATGTTTCTTCTTTTTTTCAATATACTAATGAATCATCATATACAGTTTTAATAAAAGCACACTTAACCTTATTTTTAATGCAGGAAGCTCCCAAACAGGATTAGCACAAAATTGTGATTTCATTTTTTAACAAAAGGAAAATGAAAAAAGAATTGACTATCATCTTTTCAAATCATAGATAAAAAATTTAAAGTTTTTCTTTAATTGATATCTTACCAAGTAGCAACAAAATATTGCAGATACCCCTATCACTCCCCAGGGTTTCTAGTCTGCAGATACTGAGTCTGTATCAGCTTCAATGACAGCTGTGCAAATAAACTTATGTGTAGTGTTAGGAAGTACAAAACATCAGAGTACAAGACAAAACAAAAAGAAAAAAAACCTGTAGCAGAATCAGGAAATAAATCCACACTTAGATGGCAAATCTGAAAGTATATCTGCTATGTAGAGTGCATATATATTATATAGTGCTATCTAGAGTGCATATAACTTATTTAATTGTGGTTTTTAGTTAGATTCCATTTGAACACTTTTTTATATGCTTATGCCTGACTTTCCCTATTTCACTGGTTTGTTTTGCTCCCTGCTGCTTCTTTTCTTTACAGGCCAGGCTTTTAGTGGCAGAAGACCCTACCTTGTCAGACCTTCTGGGACTCCAGTTTCATAAAGGTAGAAGATGAAATCCAAAGTGTAGTTGTCAAAGCTGTGCAAGAGTTGGGTATTGAAAAGGTGAGAGATGTACGTTTTATTTTCTTCTGTTTTTGCAGAACAGTATGTAACAAACAATTTGTTTGTTTAGGTTTTGTTGCAAGAAGTAAATGATAGAACTGAATATTTTCATGTGACATACCTAGGTACCAAAATTCACCTAGCAAAATGAACTTCTTCTCTGTGCTGTTCTTTACCATCACTGTGAATTACATATAATTTAAGTTCTCCATTCCAAATATGAAAGATGATATTTATAGACAGATGTTATTATTGCTCTTCTTATTCCCAGATTTTGGAAGAAATCAGCCAAACATGGGCTGCCATGGAGTTTTCTTACCAAGAGAATAAAAGAATAGAAATTCTTTTATTAAAGTCCAATGAACAGCTGCTTGAAACTTTAGGTAAAAATCAAATAAAAATTTAATTCATAGCAGTATTATTACTGTATCAATATTATTCACTCTCTTGATATACATGGTTAGTTAAAACTTTTTTCCTGAATCCTTATTGCAGATTTATATTTTCTCCAGATGTTAGTACTGGGAATTTACATGTATGCTATGTAACTCTATGTATTCTAAAAACATTCCTGTCTCTATGAAGGAGCTAAAAAATTATAGCTTTCTAAGCCTGTATTTCCTTCAATTTTTAAAAAATACTTTAATAATATGCTGTCCGTTTTCAGTGTTTAAAGATGTCTTCTCTTATGATATACAATAATAATTACAGGAGAATTTTTAAGCCCCTGTTAGTATTAGCTCCTCTGTTTGATAAATTATTTTGATTAGCACAGTTTTTTCTGGCTTTATTTTTTTTTTTTCTAGTTTCATATGCAAGTGATTCTGAACAGTAAGTATGTGGTATATTTTGTTGAACAAGTGAAAGCCTGGCAAAGTAAATTAAACATGGCAGGTTCTGCCATTTCCATTTGGATGGAATTTCAACGCATGTGGAATCCTCATCAAAGTAATTATCTGCCTTGTTTTCCTTTCACAAACACTGGCTGGTGTCACAATGTGAGACAAAGGTCTGCAGGTCATTCCTTCACGTGTCTTTAATATCTTTTATTTACTCTCTGTTAGCTTTTTAACTCCTGGAGGCACACAGAGACACAATAGTGCTGAGATGCAGAAATCTTTTCTGCAAACTCCATATCATTTAGGAAAGAGATGGCTGAAATACAAGTTTATGATCTGTTGTTTATTAATGGCTAAAGGTAACTACAACAGTCAACAGAAACACTTGAACTGACACAAAACACGGTCATTTAATTCTGGCTAAAAGGTCACTGAATACTTGCATAGCAAAGATGAAAATTTTGTGTTGCCAATGTACCTGTAAATCAATCCACAGGTGCCAGGGAAAGTTCTCATCATGTACAGTTCTGTAAAGATAATGTTCTATAGGGAGCTTCTGTGCTCTAAATTTCAAATATATTTCTAATTTTTTAAATCTGCAATTTAGAAACAGGCACAGCAACATGTCTCACTATATGCCAGAAAAAGTATATTTTTTGTACAAGTTGAGAACCCTGTTAAGAGCAATGAAATAACTTGTGGTGCTTAACATTATAAGTTTCTTCATGATTCATATTGAAAAAAGCATTGAGCTTACATGAGCAGAAATACTCTAAATTAATAATTCTGTTAAAATCTGTCATTTTTATCTTGTTAGAAGAGTTCTAATAGTATCATCAGAGGTATTTGCAGTTCTCTCTGTTCATTTTACTTTTCATTCATATTCAATCTAAACACTGTCAAAATAGGAGTTTGTGAATTTTTAATTATTTTTCTCTTTTTCCATCTGAGAAATAGAACTTAAAACAAGCTTTTTCCCAGGTTTTGTTGTCCTAGTTTAATAAACCATATGAAGTGGAAAAAAAAAAGAGATTTTAAAGAGTTCCCTTTCTTTCTGTACAGCAGTTGGTGACTGACATAACAAATAAAGAGAATGTGATGGAAGCTACAAGAAAGCCAAAGGTGTATGAAAGCTTTGAAGCTCTGCAGCAGGTAAAATTTCCCAGTATGATTACAAATTGTTCTAAAGTGCAACAAGCAGGAAGTGAGAGCTGTCAGATTGTTTCCTTTTTGTACAGGTGTGAGATAATCTGATGATATTTTTGTCATTTGTTCCTATGTGCCATACTGGATTTGGACTGCTTTTTATATGACCAATTAAACTTGGGGCATTGGTTCATTCTTTAGGGGTGGTATGATGTCAAAATTGTCAAAGTTTTTAAAAATATGTCCTGTTTGGATCAAATTCACTTTCTCCCTGTCCACACTCTGGGAGTCCTTCTTTCACACTTGCTGCAGGAGGTGGTGGATTCTGTGCTGCCAAAGTCCTCCTTCCACACACTCGAAGGAATGCCTTGAACTTCCCACTGGCATTCACTCTTCTGCCTTTAGAGGCAGCAATGTTTAGAGTCACAGTCTATTTCTTCTTGAAGGAAAATGTGGCAATAGGAAGTTAAAAAACCCCAAAACACAAACTTATTTCTTGAGATGTCACTTTTGTTCTGAGAAATACCAAGCTAACAGTTGGGGTGCATCAGTCAAACATAAATAAATATGACTTCTTTTACTTTCTAGATAGGCACATAGTTGAGTATTTTGATCCTTAATACTTTTTGTGTCAATACCAACATGTGTTTTCATGTTTTTAGCTCTTGGTACATCAAAAATAAAATGTGTATCTTTTTAAAAAGTAGTTACTTTGCTCCCCCACTCAACTGACTCTTATCTCTTTCTTTGTTTGTTGTTGTGGTGGTTTTCTTTTTAAATTTATCTGCACATAACTGCCCTGCTGATCTAGAATTTTTTTTTATAGTCCCTTACTTGCTAAGGCTGGACTCTTTGGAAGCTTGAAGAGGAATTTCTTCCGGCTACACTTACCTTTTGGGTGACTTTTCTGGCACAATTCCATTCCCTTGGTTTGAATGAATGAAAAATTATGTTCCCCTTCATTTTCAGGAAAGGAAGCTTGGAAGGTTTGCCACCAAGCTGCCACTAAGCTGTTCCTTACAGCTGTGTTCATCATTATTATTTTAAATCAATGGTGTATTGTTCTGTTCTAATGTTTGATCTGCTTTTACCTTAACTCAGAGGGAATTCTTGGCTTTAAAGTGATTAAAGGCACGTGTCATTAAAATCTCTGTCTCTTTTTCAGACATTCTTTTTGTGTAAAAGCTTTGGCTGTATACTTAGAAAGCAAGCACATACTTTTTCCTCTCTTCTGTTTTGGCATTTCAGCAGACTTGCTAGACATCCTTTAAAGAGGAACACAGCCAAAACAGCTGAGCCTCTTTGTGTATTAATCTGCTTCATTTTCTTGACAGAAAGTTTTCCAGCTAACCTTGTGAGCTGCTAATATCATTGAACTGCACCTTTGCTCTGAGCATTAGTTTACTTTCAAATAAGAATATTTTTGCCTGGAAGGTAATAAAGTTTTTTTTTCCCCAGCTAAGACAAGTACAAGGTGTTCAGCAAGAAGAGATGAGAGACATGTTACAAATCCCAGTCTGTCTTTGCTGGAAATCTAGCCCCATGGAAGTTGCATTTCTTTGGATTTTTGGGTTGTAGATTTGCAGTAATTAGAAATGGAAAAGATCAATGAGATCATCAAATCTATTCTTCTTCTAGCATGGATTGATCAAATTTCAGGCAAGCAATGCATGGTGATGATAAGTAAGAGTGAAAGACCCATGGTGTCTGGTGGGCTGGTACTGACTGAGCTGCTGACCCTTGCACAAGGACTGTTTTTGTAGCTATCCTTGTGTTCCTCCCTTGAACAATAATCTGCTAGGTTTTGTGACACCAATTTGTATAGAAGCACAGGCACTTTGATGTATTTCAGGGGCTTCATACTATGTTATCTACGTGCCAGATGATCCTCCTGGCCTCGGTCACTCTCCAGCCGCAGCCATCAATTCTCTGAGTGCTGCAGTTTTTAGTGTGCCTCAGGCAGGACCTTTTTTTTTGAAGGGCTGTGAGTTGTAGCAGAAGAACTGATGCTTTCTGAGATGGTGAAAGACTTGTGAGGTTGGGACATGATTGTAGGCCCTCATAAGTTCTTGACATAACTAAACCTCGGTGATTTGTTTCAGCCACATACAAGGCAAGCAAGCGAGTCTTCTGTTCTAGGTGTCAGGCACTGAGCATGCTGGTGTGTAGGCAGTGATCTTCAAATCCCATGGTCTTTGGAGAGATGTGGAGCTACAAAAGGCATTCAGCCCTTAATAGGCAATTTGTAAAATAAGCATTATTAGTAAATAATAACAATTTCAAGATTTCTCAGTTTTGTATTGAGCTTTGTCCTTCAGTCTCTTCTGACAACTGACAGAAGTGTAGTTAACTACATTCAGTGATTTCTCATTTTGGCCCAGCTTTTCCATAAAAACCTCATGTGTAATAATCATGCAACAGTAAGAGAGCTATCCACTTTAACAGGGGCATGCATTAGTGTGATTGACACAAATCTAATGTAAATGGTTTCCTTATGCATCTGGGATTTTTGGATGCAAATAGCCCATCACTGTACCAAACTTTTTAACAATGTTGCTGATCTTAAATTTCAAGAGACTAAAGAGGAATATATAAATGCTGCCCTTGGGATGTACAGCACAGAAAAAGGAGTATGTTCTGTTCCATGACAAATGTAGATCTAATGGTCAGATATGTTGAGTTATGTGGAATCTCCTTCTTGGATTTTGCCCTCTTCGGGATGTAGATTAAATAGATTCTTTCAATTGCATGAAATGCTACTTTTAATTATATACATTTGAAAATATAATAAATAATAATAAACCCAGAACATTTTGTTACCCAATACTGTGTAATTTACTAGTAATTTAATAAATTGTCTGTCTTCCTCTTGTGCATAAAGTGTTTTTTAAAAGTGTAGGGAGCTTACTGTTTGGAAATAATGAAAATGAAAAATCAAGTACTAAAAGTCACAGAACTAATCAAGACTATGGTTGAATGATGCATTTCTCATACCTTCTCTCTTCTCCTGTTCTTTTTACTTTGTCTTCTGTTATAGTTTCAAATCCCCTACTGTCTTATCCTTTAGCACACACTTCTCCAAACCTCCAGCGCTCTCACACGTCCCCTGTGAGCTGAACAGGTTTTCAGCTGGTTCTGAGCCTCCCATTTGCCAACTGGCCAGGCAGTATGTGTGCTAACTGGGTAGTGGTAGGTCAGGGAGAACAGATCAGCAACTTCTGAGACAATAACTTATTGTTCTCAGAACAGTGCTGAATGCATAAGCATTCACATTGCATAAAATCAATGTTGCTTGTGGTTCTAATGATTGATTGTCTCAGCAGGGAGGCCCCAGACTGAATGGACAAATATATGCAGCTTGCCTCTTGGAGGTAGTTTCTCCAAGATACAGCTACGTTTGAGTGCATAGAGACAGAAAATACTGTGTTGTCTGTGCTTACCCTGGGGCTGTGAACACAAAAACTCCAGACTTTCATATTTGGAGCTCTAAGACACTATGTCTGTGTTGAAGTCAAGTGGATATGTAAAAAACCCAATAGCTGGTATCTCATCTAAAGTCTACTGAACAGTGACAGGGAAAATGGAGGGGAAAATCCACTCTCATTTCAAGTTTGTAAAATGCACTCATGTAAAGAAAATCCTTTGTGAAGATTAATGAGATGAACTTACTTTATTTTTAGTACAAAATGTACCATTTATATCATGTGCATAAAAGTATGCTTGCTTGGGTTTTTTTTTGTTTCAAAAGGTGGAGTTTTGGCTGCTGCACCTTGAGGACAGTGCCCACAGTGCAGTAGAGCTCTGCTCCATGCAGACCCTTCTGGCCTGCCAAGAGGAGCAGAGAGAACAGGGAGTCCTTGGCCACCCAGCCCAGGCTGAACTTGGTGCTTCACAAAACTGTGGTGTAGAAAGGGCATCTGGTAGGCTGAATGAGGGCTTGGCATCAGCCCTGAAGGATGGCCACAAGAAGCAGGTATGGGCATCTCCTTTTGGTTTAATTCGGGAAAAATAATGCAGTGTGAAAACAGTCATATTAACATAGTTTACATATTAAATGCTAAACACATTAATATATTAATAGAACATATTAAACAATAGTTTACAGCACCTACTGAAAAAAAGAAACACTTTTTTTTCTTCAATTTCTGCTGCCTCATGGGCATTTTCACCATATCTTAATACTGGGGTTTTATGGGATTATTTTGAACTGAGACAAAAGCTAAAAGCAAAGATACTGCCACAATGTTGTGCTAAGAACAGAATACACATTCAGTATGTATCCAAATATTACACCTATATATTTGTGTAAGGAAGCCAAAACTATTGGGTTCATTTATGTCAATCCAAGCAGTTTACGCCTCTGTTTTGTTTTAGTCCCATTTCAGAAGGATACCTTGTGCCATTTGAATTTTGCCTTGCCCCTTCTCAAACTTCTCCTGAATGATTTTGTCCTGCTGTGAGTCCTCTTTGTGAAAACTATGTAGTTTTGATTTTGTTTTCTAACATAGAATATCTGCTGAAGGGAGGTACAAAATAGGAAAGACTTTAAAGGGGTCATGAATATCTGAAAAAAGTACCTAAACTTTCCTTGTACTAGAGAAGGCATTGTATCTTTCTGTTGATATTTCATATATTTTCATATTTTCCTCCTTAGAACTACATGCAGTAGCTGAGATTGGGGTTTTTCCCCCCCTATTAATGTGAAACCCAAATAATTCCATAGTAACTTCATATTACCTAACTGCATATAGTCATTTATATTGTATTTTGTAATCATGCCTTTATTGCTTTGTCTGTTTTTAAAATGTCTCTGATCTTTCCTAAGGACTATTTTTAGTTTGCCAATAAATGTTCTCGTACAATTAGTACAATTTTTGCAAAGTCTGGTACATATCTCTGTGGAGATTATAATGACAGAATTTTAAGTTCCATTTCATGTACATCTCCTTATCCATCCGTTCCTCCTACCCTGCCTAGCTGACCATCTGCAGCATTTGTGCTCACCTGGATTGTCATTGTTTTGGAGATGGTTCAAATTTCTGTTTAAACCAGGTTTTCTTCTGGCATCTCCTGTTTAATATCAGAAAATTTGTACATACGAGCCAGTTTTTATGGTGATTTTGTTCATGATGTAGGCAGAACTAATTTCTAGTAGTAATAGTGGTAGATGGTACTGGAAGCCATCTGGTTTTAGAGGGTTACCTAAATCTTTTCAGGTCACTGAGCTAAATGTGTGCTGCTTGGAGAACTTTGCTCAGGTGATCATGAAAAAATCATGGCCATTTGCAGCAAAGATATTCATGGCAGAGATGTATCAGCCAAGCCTTCAAGCCCAGAAGGTGCATGTTTGAATCTGCTATATTTTGCACTCTCAGTTTGTTCTGCCTTCAGTAAATCACTGTGTGTTTTGTTGTCCTTTCAGAGGCATGTGCATCTCCAAAGAAAGTCACTTCTCTTCCTGTGGTGACTTTTTATAAGTGCACACAAGTGAAATTTTGAATGTTTATTTAAACCAAAGTGCTCACTCTATGCATAACTTTTATTCAGGTAGAACTAAGGTGGTGGCACATGCTGTTGGTTTGGATGAACAAAACGTTTCACCTGATTGGGATTGAAATAGGAAAGAATTCTCATTTTCCCTCTGATCTCCTGAGCCTGAGAAATAAAATGGGCTTTTAAGATGTCTTTAAGATAAGAAGAAACAAGACTTGAGGAGTAAAATGAAACTCATTTTGGTCAAAGTAGTGTCAACTCCCTCACAAAGACTGCCTTATTTATACAGAGAGGTCTTGGCTTGATAAGTGACAGTGAGTTCTGCTGTAATAGCTCAATTAAAATTATCTGCTATTATACTTGCATCTGTATAAAAGCACCAGTGCCTCGAGGTGCAGCTGATCCTTTACAACAGGTTGTAGTAGTTATTAGTCATAGGTGGCTGGGAATGAGGTGTGAGACCTGCTGAAGACAGCTGCACCTCTGTGATGGGTGGCATTTCTTCCCCTGGAATAGCTCCTACCTGGCATCTTTGATGACTTTGATGGCTCCTGGGTCTCCAGTTCCAGAGCTTTGGCTTGGCTCTCACAGCTATGTCACAGCTGGGATACTGTCCAGAAAAACTGTTTTGACAACATTTCTGATGCTCAGATTCAGAACTTTTATGAGTACTTTTATGAGAATTTACCCCTTGGTGAGTTATTACACCTTTGACTGGCAGGTAAAGACTGCTACAAATAACAGTGCCTGCTCTATCTGTTTCAGTGAATGAAAAATTAACTGTTCCTTAGAAATTCAGAATTCTTTCCTACCTGATATAGCTGAGATTATCACGACACAATATCTTTGAGCATGTGTGTGCATATAGATGTGCATACATAAGAAATGGTATGATTTTAATGGCCATTACAATTATAATAAATGAAATAATGTGTGCATAACTTAATCTATATATTAATTGTCTAGTCTGAAGGGGAATATGAGCAGATCTTTGCCAAGGTTAATCAGGAGTTTTCAGCACAGTTTTTTTTGTTCATTTGTGAAAGTCCAAAGCAGTGTCTTGTTTTTTCAACACCACATACAGTGACATTTTTTTCCTGTACATGTTATGGCTCCAATATGGAATTTCTTGTTAAAGTAAGTGATCCAAAAAGTGACCCACTCAAGCATCCTGGCTGGCTTAATGCTTACAACTTTCAGCTGGGGGGGCCAAATTCAAGTCTTTGAAATAGGCAAAACAGCAACTACAGCTTCCTGTTCCCTGTCCCATGTGATCACTGATAGGATATTCCTTCTTGCTAAAAAATACTGATGTCTTTAGTTTTCTTTTCTAAAATAAGCACTTTCCAAGTAGTGCCACACTGTGATTTTACATGAATATAGAAGAGATACATTTGTGGTTTAAGACATTAAATTATAATGATAAATGGACTTGGAATAAATCGTCCATGAAACATAAGACTTATAAAAAAGCTCCTGATGTTGTAGAAGTTCATTGCAATGCAAACAATCCCTTCTCTTATATTAGGGTGTCATATTACTCTAACCCTGGCTCTCCACCTAGAAGTGAGAGGTGCTCCTGCAGGAGCTGGAGCTTATCAGCTGGCACAGATAAGACAGAGACCATGCAAGATTTAGGCCCTTGGTATGGTGGTGTAAATTTTCCACTGTCCAGAACACATGGGTGACAAGTTGAGATCTTCTGTTAAGCAGTATAGAGATTGTTGATTGTTGTTTAGCTTCTTTTTCATGTGAATTACTTTGGGACCTGTCGCTTTCAAGAAAAATATGTTAATTCTTTTAATGTTAGTCTGTAGGAAATATCTATAAAGGTTTGGTCCAGACAGGAGCTTGGGGGTGCTTTGATGAATTCAGTCATCTCTTGGTCTTGTCAGTGGCAGCAGTACCATTAAAGGCTATCCACTACAAAATGAGGAAGAAAAAGAAGTGATTATGTCAGGTGTGCTTCTTTGTCATTTGTAGGCTGTAAATACTGAACAAGTAATATCTTCCTCCAATGTTCCTCTGAAAGTACTTGTAAATGAGGGAGTAGATGATAACACAAAACCATCAGTGTAATGTACCACCCAAAAATAACTTTCTCTTCAAACTGTGGCAATAAATATGAGTAAAGTCCTGGTCCTACCAGATTACAATTAAAATTTTGCTATTGAATCTGATTCAAGTCCCACTATGTGAGATCATGGCATCCTATGGGTGAGAAGTGTGGAGGGGTTCAACTTTGCAAGAAGTCTCAGTGGTTCCAGGACTTTCCAGTGCTTTTAAGACTGGTTTTTCTACTTTCCTATGTTCTTCTTTCTCTGTTTTGGTTTTTTTACTCAGTATTGTCCCCTGGCCTTTTCACACCCTCTGCATCCCTACTAGTCTCCTTTATTCTATGTTTCAAAAGATTGTTCTTCCTACAGACATGCTTCAGCCACATGCGCTCTCTGTGGCTCAAATAGTCCAGGGTTTTCTTTCTGAATTCAATGCCAGACAGATTACTAAAAACTGATACCTCTGCTTGCTAAGGTCTAGTAAGTTTTCTTTTTGTGTATGTAGTGTCTTTCTTTTAACACTTCTTTGTGTTGTCTTTCTTTTAACAGATTTGTATTTCTTGGTGAAAACATTCCACTGAAATCCAGAGTTGGAATATTTATTGTTATGATCCCTGGATGTGCAGGTCAGACAGAGCTACCTGAGAACCTCAGGTTCCCCATTCATACTTAAATATGACCAAATTAAAACTGGTCATTTTGTTCAAGATGCCTCTTTTTGTGCAGCAATATTATGGAATAATAATGATTACCAGTGTCTAATTAACTCATTTTGCTTTGAGCTAGGCTCCTTGTCAGCGTTGATTGACACTCTTAATTGTGACTCTCTTGAGCTCTGTTTTTAAAAATGTTTGCACATATCAGTTATTTCATTTAGCTGACTTATTCCTACCATGTTTAAATACTATCTGTTTATTTGTAATTTGGGGGTTTTTTTGTGCCCTAGAACCTGTGCCATGGTTGCCCCTGACATTGAAGTGGTCTCTGAAATTATGTTGGCTGCTGAAGGGTTTGTTGAGGCATGTCTGTTAGCCAGGAAGTTCATCATCCTGTAACCTCTCTGCAGGGAGCTGCTCCCTGAGCAGGTGAGGGTTCTTTTGGCTTCTGGCTTTAATACATGTCCACTAACACACACTCCACACCAGTGCAGCTGGATGTTGTGTAACAGGAGGGGTTCGTGCATATTGTCTTATCTTGTATTTTAAAGACACTTAAAAATCACATGTTCATCCTCAATACATGAATTTGGAAAAAACCTGTCCTTTCTTTTTACATTGGGATGTTTGTAATGTGTTAGTTTTGCATTAAATAATTGTATATCACCACTTCATACCTGGGATGACTACTACATCCTGCTGCTGTGTGACACCCATGTAAATAGCTATCTTTTGGAGGAGAGAAAAACAGAGTAGAAATTATTTTGAAAAACAGAGAGCATATTGTAATTGAATGAGCATTTCTTTAACTTTCCCCAGTAAATACAGTGGACAGCTGTTTGAAAAGAAAAGGAGGGAAAAAAGCATTTCTAAATAATTTAATTATACTAGAAAGAATCCATATTCAGAAATATTATCTTAAAAGTGTAAAACCTAGAAGTTGTGTGATTTCTTCCCTGTATGTATGCTGTTCTGATCATTTCCAACTGTATAATTTTTTCACAAGACATTTTTAATATTCAGTTTTATTGGTGGAATAAGAACTTGGAGAACACTTGAACCTTAAGGTGTAAACTCAAATAGCAGGCAGGGCCATTATGAAATAAAAAACAACTTTCTTTTCATGCCTGCATAATTTTGAAATTACCTCTAAATATCTTGAAGATTTCCTGACACATTCTTGAAATTTTCTAGAGATAATGAAATTAAACCACGCATATCTAAAGATAATTAATATTGTTTGCTTCACTAGAACAAGGATTCCTGGAGTCTAATGATTACTTTGTCCCAGGGGCACGTTCTGAATTGAGAAAAGTAATTTATAGCATGGTTTGCCACGTCAGTATTAATCATGGTAACAATAATAATATTAACATTAATGTTTGAAGTAAAATCTAGAATGTTCTTGTTTGCTTACTTTTTAATTCTCATTTGGTTTACTTTTAATGGAAATGAGAGAAATCAAATATCTCTGAGGAAAAAATTCTGGGTTTCTGCATAAAATGTACAGCAGTTCAGAGAGTTCTGAGAGTATTGCTCCAGTGCTGGGACTTTTAGAACTTTAAATATACCTTTGGGGCACTAGGATCCTAGCCTATGGAAACTGCTGCAGAACAGACTCATCAGGGCTTTCAGTGCACATTCCTTGTGAAGGAAGGGATTTCTGGTCCTCTCATGCCATGGCAGATAAAGTCCCTTGTGCACTGGGCTAGCTGCACACCAGGCTGCTTTGAAGATGTATATGCTGCTTTTTTAACACCCTTTCAGACAGCAAAACAACAAAAAAATTGTTTTGAAAAAAAATTAAAAACCAACCGAATAAAACCAAACCAAAACATAAAAAACCAAAAACAAACAACAACAACAACTTGCCTAAATCTACCCAAATTCTTATTGAGCACAGTGTATTCCTAAATCTCCTCGTTTCATAATCAACTCTGTTTAACTTCTTTAGCTAGGTGTACCATTTCTAAAATGTGGAGACTCCTTTCAAATGCAGATAATTGGCATCTTTATAACGTCAGAATTTTTTTTTCTTACTGATCATGAACTATCCTGAGTTTGAAAATTACTTGGGTTTNCTGAGTTTGAAAATTTCTTGGGTTTTTTGTTTTTTTTTTTTTAGTTATTCTTTGTGATGAATTTATTGCATTTGATTCACACTTACAGAGTTACTACTGTCATGGAAGAGGGATAGAGGCATGGCATCTGTCAACTTAAAATGTTGTGTTTATTTAAGTTGTGAATATGCTTCCAGTTTTGTTGTTGTTTTGGATTTTTTTAGGGGGGAGTTGTTTATTTGTGTGGTTGCAGAATATGTTTTCAAACTTTACCCAGCTGGTAGCCAGTTAACAATAGGGAACCAAATGGGGGAATACTGAAAATTAAATAGATATACAGATTTATATTTATTTATTATTTTTTATTTA
>VZRX01021897.1:223657-268308 GCA_013398075.1 Notiomystis cincta | reverse complement strand
TACCTGTCCAAACCGAGACAGCTGCTCTCCAGCTCTATCCATTTCAACAGTTGCAGTTTTAATCATTTACTTCTAATGCAAAATAAGTTTCTCTTATCTTGAGTCATCACCATAAATGAAAGGTTAATTCTGTCTACGGCCCTGTGAAGCAAAAATGTCATCTAAATCAGGTCATTTTTGTCCCCTATAAACTTTTATTTTAATTAAGCTTCTTATTGCGTGTGGGAGGAATGACAAGTAACTTTGTGGTACCATTAGTATCACAAGATTCCAGACATGCCATCAAAAGCTCGGAAGTTCTATATGGAGTACCCAGCGTGGAAAATTCGGGAGGTATTTTGGAGTTCTTTATATTTGGATATCAACCTCATTCAGTTAAGAGGCAGCACTTGGCCTTAGGCCCCATGTGCACAGCCATCACACAGCAGCACAGCTCACTACTCCAAGAGTAGCAGCAGTCCTGCAGCACTGTTCTCAGCAAAAGGTGCTAATTAGAATCATTGAATTGTGTAGTTGGGAAAAGACTCTGAGGATAATCAGGTGCAACCACTGACCTAACACCACCATGTCCACCATCAAACCTTGTCCCTAAGAACCATGATCTACATGTCTTTTAAATACCTTCTGGGATGATGACTCAAGCAATACAGTACAGTCTACTTACATAATATTCAGAGATAGACTTTTTTTCTAAGAAGCAACATTTTTCCTACTGTGTTCTAGCTGAAGAGTGTCCTGAAAACTTGTGTAACTTAAATACTATCAGCCTGTCAACCATCCTACATGCAAACTTCTATATTTCACTGTTGCTTTGTGTTTGCAAAAATTTCTGTCAGTGAACACACTCACTTGTCTAACAAGACAATCTGTGAATTTTGCAGAGATCAGCTAATCTCTTCTCCATGGAATTATCAACTCTACTCAGGTTACCCTTCAACAAGATTTGCTCCTGAGCTGTTCCTACACTCTGAGGGCATTCAAATGAGAACATTTACTTGAGCAATTCATGGTCTGTTTTGAGTCTCCATTTCCATCCACTGAGGAAAGATATTTTACATATACACACACACACACACACACACATATGAGTTTGGCTGAACTCAAAGAAAAATTACTGCTCTTTACATTCTAATGTCAGTTCTTTATCCCTGGTCAAAAAAATGGAAGACAGTGTTTAAAACTACTGTGCTTCACTAATAAATGTCCAATATTTAATATTTTTAGAGCAATAGTCTAATCCAGATTTGCAAAGCAATTCATTGTACCAAAATGCGAGATATATTTTAAATAATCTCTAAATCTACCACAACTGCCTCTGAAAGCACTAGCACATGGACTACTGTTATCCCTATAGCTACAGGAGATAATGTCCATTACATAACATAAGTATTCACAAAAAATTGTAGAGCAATACTTATTACTTGCACATCCTGATTCTCTTCACAGAAGTCAAGGCAGAATTCTTCATTTAATGCTTTTTTTCAAGTTTGGGGTTACATCACATAACTTGGGCGAGCAAACAGCATTCTGCTGCTCACACAGAACACAGCAGCAGAGGCTGGTTGGAAAGTGGAGTCAGCTTTTCAAGTATCCAGCTATGTTGCTTGCAAGAAAGTGATAAATCTTGTCCAGGACAAAGGAAGCAAGAACCGTATGACAGCTGACAGTAAGAATTATCCTTTGGTTGCTGCAACCTTAGCTCATTCTTCAGTATTGCATGGAAGTACTGCAATTGCATTTTGGGGATAGAATAGGAAGCCTACAGCATGTTATTTTAGTCATTTATTTCAGACAGCAAGACAAATAGAAGCCTGAAGCTTTTGACCCTTCATTCCTTCAAAAGCATGAAATCGACACAATTATTTATTTGTCACCTCTAAGATGGAAGTCTGCATGAAATTTTGATTCACATAGCCTAATTTCTTTAGGATCTAGGAATGGAGTCCTTCCCCTTAAACAGCACCCCATGAACAACACAGATTTGCACAGATGTTGTGTATTTTTTACACACTTTCTTAATTTTACCTGAGCTGCTTAAAAGATCACTTTTTACCACAGTTTCCTATCTACATATATAACCCACCTAAATATATGCAATTAAGAGCACACACAGACTGAAATCACTTTATTTCCTTTTTTGGCTCTAAATTCATATCTGTGATAGGACAAGTCTAAATCCAATAGTTACTTCCTGTCCTGTTTTATCATCTGTTCTTGATGTTACATAAAGTGCTTATACTAAACATCACTGAGCTCTTATATAGCATTCTTAATCCAAAGATCTCAAAGTATTTTACAAAGGATGACCATTATCCTGCTTCATCTATGAAAAGAAAAATCACGGTCATCTTCAGGGTGAAATTCAGATCTCACTAAATTCCCAGAGTCCACAGTGAAGCTGTGCCTCCCATCACAGTACCACTGGTCAGCCAGAACAGCATTCATCTCTGCAGATGGATTACCGAGCCTTCCACAGCACTGCTGGCCTGTAAATTGCACTCAGCAATTCCATACACCACTTAGGCACCAATCCAGAGAAAATACGGCTTTCAATACGTATCTTATTCAGTTTGACAACCACTAAAACGCCTCCTATCCCACACAGGCAGCACTTTTAAACAGTGTACTTTACCCTTCTCCTGCTTACAGCTCTGGACACACTAACATTGCCATTGGTGGTGGAAATAACTGAGTCAAGTCCTGTGCTTGGGCTTCACTTCTGAAATCAGTACTGCTTCAGACTGATACATTGGTACCAAGGTCTGATGCCTCCACTCAGGTGTCTCAAAGTATTTTCACCTCCACACAAGCTCTGAAACTACCTGATCTAGGGGTAACTAGGTATGAATTATCAAACCTTCTGTTTATCTTTTCCTCTCCTCTCTTTGATTTGTTTCCCATATTCTTTCTCTGAACCTTGCTCTAAGTCAGATGTTTGAACTCACAGACAGCCTTATCTCTATAAACTCTCCTGGACTATTCAGAGAACCTAGAACCAAGTACTGGAGATAAGGACTGAAAGCAGACCATGTACTGACAACCATACAGGTTACACCAGGGTATCAGCTCTGACTGAAACTGCCAGACACTGCTGCATGGCCATAAAAGAAGGATGCTCCCTACTTCAATAACCCATCTGATGATGTTCTGTCCAGATACAATGACGTGAGAAACCTTGGTTGCTTGCAACTTCAGATTAAATTTTAGGGGTTATTGCTTTGACAAGCTATATCACAACCACCTCAGATCTACTTCTAGACCTAGGCAAGGCAAAGCATGCTGACCCTGAGCAGAAAGATGAGCCAAAGAGCCGTGACCGTCAGGAAAGGATTCAGAACACTCCAGTCTCTGTAACACTCCACACAATAAAGTAGCCAAGGAAGAGAAAGGCATGCAAGCTTCCCTGCCCACAGGGATAAAGGGAATAATTCAGTATTCTTTGGTGCTAACCCAGATAGGTTATTCTGAGCAGCCCTTCCTAGAATCCCGTATGTTACATGTACTACCTCCTGTCTAACCTCTTGCTTTCGGGAAGAAAAGGCACAAAAGTAGAGGAGATTGTATAATAGACCGCATCTCCTAGAATGCACATTTCCTAAAACGGGACTATCTTCCAGAAAACACCCAGGAGCCGCATGGGCTCTCGCGTCATGCCCCGAAAGGTTCTAGAGAGCCAGGTGCTGCGCCGCGGCAGGCGCAGCTGGGCGGCAGCGAGGCGAGCGCAGCAGGACAAGGCGCTGTCCGCAGCAGCTCCCGCTGCAGCTCCCGCAGCAGCTCCCGCTGCCGC
The DNA here is from genome assembly GCA_013398075.1 of Notiomystis cincta. Lineage (NCBI taxonomy): Eukaryota > Metazoa > Chordata > Aves > Passeriformes > Notiomystidae > Notiomystis > Notiomystis cincta. Next base: position 264,521 of record VZRX01021897.1, on the reverse strand, counting down.
CGCTCCCGCAGCGCTCCGCCGGACAGGGCTCCGCCAAGGAGAGCTCCGCCGGACAGGGCTCCGCCAAGGAGAGCTCCGCCGGGCAGCGCTCCGCCGGACAGGGCTCCGCCAAGGAGAGCTCCGCCGGACAGGGCTCCGCCAAGGAGAGCTCCGCCAAGGAGAGCTCCGCCGGGCAGCGCTCCGCCGGGCAGCGCTCCGCCAAGGAGAGCTCCGCCAAGGAGAGCTCCGCCGGGCAGCGCTCCGCCGGGCAGCGCTCCGCCAAGGAGAGCTCCGCCAAGGAGAGCTCCGCCGCGCAGCNGGCAGCGGCCGGCGCAGCCCCCGAGAGCGGAGCGGCTCCCGGGCCTGTGCCCGGCCCCGCGGCCCCCGAGCCTTCCCCGGGGCCGGGTCAGCCGCCGGCGGAACGGGGAAAGCCGTGGGCACGGAGGGAGTTCTTCTCTCCTGCGGGGCGGCAGGTTCGTCACACGGTCCCCTCTCGGCGGGGGACGGACGGCAAGCTCAGAGCAGCAGCAGGGCCGGCGACAAACCAGTCTGAGGCCTGAGCTGGCGGCGATGCCATTACTGGGCTGCATTACAACTGATTCACCAGAAGCTGGAGTAGAAAGGAGTACCTTTTTCATCCTCTTTTTTTCTGGCTCTGGTCTGCATTCTAACAATTCTACTATGAAGAGCGTGTGGGTTTCTGAAACACATCTAAAACACAGAACAACTTTGAGACTGAAGTTTATACCTGCCCCATCCTCCTATTTAGAAGCTGTAATCACATCTCCTAGCACGCTGAAGTACAAATATGGATCATGAGAAGGAAAAAAAGACAATGTCAAACAGGTAGAAGACAAAAGAACAAGTAAAAAAACAAACAAAATTAAGCAGATTTCTGTAAACTCATAGTCTAGGTCATATGAAATTTTGTACATGTTTAGCTTCCACTAACTTAATGGAAGTTGAATTAATACATAAAAAATATTTCTTATGTAATTAATTTTTTTTAATATATTCACTTTCGTGACTCTGAAATATTGATTCATCTATAAAAGATGCAAAGTCCCTCAGACTGAAATCACGTGTAAACTCCAGCCAAATTCTGACACTTAGAGTTAAGGACAAAAAGTTCCAGTGACATAACTTTCTGGACTACATAAGGAATAAATTCAGAATCCTTAAAATCACAGGTGGTTAAAGACTGCTGGGCACCCACTTTCTTCCAATACACTAAAATGCCTTTGATGAAGCTCTATTAAAAAACTCAGTAAAATTATTTAAAAGTAGCATGAACTGAATCTTTAAATACTTCATGTTTCACAACGTATTTATTACTCATAAATAGTAACTCAAACACCCTGCAACAAAAATAACAAACTGTTTTAACTCACAGTTGTAACACATAAACATGGTGAGATCTGTACATTGTTAATCCCAACTTCCTCACTCCAACAGTTTAAGTTAAATGTCACATTTACATAACATTTACATAAAGATTCAGTTTTGTTTATACAAATCCCAGCCTTATTTTTGCAACATGCTCGATGCTAATTCATTATGTTACAACAGATTGTTTGCTCTTTTTAAAAAAATAAAAGGTTTCATTCTGAGAAGGTGTTTGAGGGACTGCAATTGCTCTGAAGCAATTTAGCACCCAGTCTTATTACTGTTTCATCAAGTTTTTAAGGTTGGCTTGTTTTAAAACAAAACATTTTGGATGCTGTCCCACTCTAAGACACCTTAACTGATTTCATACATCACAGTCACTTGTACAGTTCACACTTGTGCCCCATACACACACAGGGGAACAGTCACAGAGCCTCCCAATGCAATCCACAGGACTTTAACTACAGACTTTTAGCAGTGGTCTAAAATCTGGAATAGTTTAGAAGATTCCAAGCACCACCCAGCTTGTTGGGTGTTATTGAGGTTTTTTGTTTTCTTGCCATTAATACCACTTTGCTCTTATCACTGCTTTCAACAGGAACATTTTCAGTGCTGACCCGTTCAAAAATTGCAAACAACAGCAAACATGGCAAAACTTCCAGTGCATCTGAAGGCAAAGCTCACAGGAGTCTGCAATGCAGCTGGATGTAACCACAGAATTTTATACAAAGAGCTATGTTTTCCTACCTCTTCAAGCATAGGTCTCTATGGATGGATTAGCTGCTATTCTCTTCTGTTTTAAAACTTTAAAATGATTTTTGCAGAAACTCTAAGGCCCCATATTGAAAGAAAGAAAGAATTCTCTAAGCTAGTACCACTGGCTTTTCACAGCAATGAAATAAATGCTTTAACCTTAAAATGATGTATAAATTAGACACAAAGCCAATTCAATCCCATCTACTGATTATCACAATTGTGCTTATTATCAACAAGACTACATATTTAGGTTTAATATATGCTAACAATCATGAAATTTCAAGCAAGTCTCTACAAAAGCTGTCTCCAGCACATCACATCTACATCCCAGTATTCCCAAAGATGGCAACAATCACCTTTTGTTCCTCTTAGTTCCTTGGCTAAGGAGGCATTATTTTAGTGGGCTTTCTTTTCCAAAGGGATGTTTTCATAACACAGCCTGGGAAGAGCCTATTTCTGAGCTGCTCTGCTCTAGGAACCTTCTATCACAGCTGGACACTCTTGACTGAAAATGCTGCTTCTGCTATCTCCACTGGCTTTATCTGCACTGCTCCAGAGTACAGAGATCCCAGGAACTCAAGACTAGTGAATACTTACTGGAGTCTCATACTCTGCAAGCCTCCTTGCTTTGTTTGAAGGCTAGGGACTGGAAGCAGAAATGAACCAAAAGAGAATGCAAGTGCAGCAGTTACACATGTTCTACACACAGTGGTCCTACCTACACACAACAAACAAACTACCAGCATCACTGGCTCCTTCCCCAGGAAGCCTATCAGGAGATTTAAGTGGAATGATGCAGTACATCACTTGCATCTTTGGCAGTTTTTACTGTCTACATTACTTTGATGATTACAGATAGATATAAATTGTTTTCCTTCATCCAGACATATTTCTGCTTACTCAGTACAGCACTATTGTGCCAACACTGATAAAAGTGAGAAAAATGAGATAGATACACTAAATTGTCATAGACAGGTTATACTAAAGAAAAGAGTATTTTTTTATTCAGCAGGTCTCCCATTGACACAGATGCATACAAAAGTCAAGCAGATCTGCTCCAACCAGTCACCCAACACTTTCAGGGAAAGCAGTACAAAGCTTTGGCAATCCTGGTTAGGATTGACCCCATTTGGAATAGACCAGCCAAATCCACACAATGCAGAAATCATTCTTTAGGGCACCACATTTTCCTCAAGGTGTCTGAAGGAAGGTGAGTGCAGCACTGTGGCCATATTTTATGTCAACAGACTGAGGTTACATGCTGACTAAAATGACAGCCTGAAAAGAAAAACCCCCAGGGATAAAAACTACTAAGGAACTATGAGGTGACTGCACAGGGCACAGGACTTGTACACAAACTTGGTGCTCTTGTATCCACACCACCTACCAGAAACAAGTGGCCTACTGGTGTGAAGGAGACCCAGAACCACATACAGATTTTTGTTCTTGGGAAAACATCGTGGTTTGCTTCAGAAGCCAGTTTGGGCACACATTGGTGTGAGAGATGGGACTGTTCAGCTTGGAGAAGGCTCCAGAGAGACCTTACTGCAACCCTTCAAGATTTAAAGGGGGCTCATAAGAAAGACGGGGACAGACTGTTGAATAGAGCCTGCTGCAATTGGACAAGGGGTAATGGCTTCAAACTAAAAGGGGGTAGATTCAAACAGATGGAAGGAAGAATTGTTTTATTTCAAAGAGGGTGATGGAACACTGGAACAAGTTGCCCAGAGAGGCAGTAGATGCCTCATGCCTGGAAACATTTGAGGTCAAGTTGGACAGGGCCCTGAGGAACCTGACCTAGCTGAAGCTGTAACCAGCTCATCTCAGGGTAGGATGGGTTGGGCCATCCTTAATGGCCCCTTAGAACAAAAACAATTGTATGATTCTATGACTGCTGTGCATGCTTTAAGGCTGACTAGGTACCAGGACACAGAGTGAACCAAAAAGTCAAATTTCTTGACAAAACAAAGAAAAAAGAATGTATCCTTGGGATAGCTAGCACTTTCAAAGGCAGAGGTGTCTATCCATATACCCTTATCAATGCTGCTGGAGAAAAATGGAATCTCAATAACACTGTGCTGCCTAGCCCAGCTACAGCATATTAGATCATCAATGGTATTTTACAGGCAGCTACATTCAAAAGAGCAGCAGAGACAGTACAGCATTAAGCAGGGATATTTGGTTCCCAACAGGGGGCCATGTGTTACACTGAAACTCACACAGGATCTGTGTCCAGAGCCAAGAATCACCACTGAGTTTACCTAGCAATGGAGTTAGAGACTGCTGCAGGATATGTTAACTTTCCAAGGCCTGTGTGCATTAAAGAGAAAGGGGAAGCTCAGAAGTTTGGGGATTGTTATTGTGGAATTTTTTGGGTACGTTGGGGATTTTTTTGTCCATTGTTTTTGTGGGGTTTTCTTTCAATACAGTGATAAAAAGATCTGCATAGATTTCTTTGGCTTGGGACAGCTTAAAGATGTGTCATCCCATGGGATTCCACAGCAAACTAATACAGGAGTTCAGCCAGATGATGAACAGATTTTTCCATTTCTTCTTCCATAATCATACCTTAGTTAGAACTATAACACCCTCTTTCACCATGGGACCATTTTACCCTTACTCAGAAGTGCCCTTTTCCTAATTAAAAATCAGTAGAGGTCACCACACAGTAGATTTTGATCCTAGAGGTAAACTATGCCCTGCTTTACCTGAGAAAACTAAAAAAAGTGAGCGATTTCCAAGTTTTGTATTCAGAGTACCTCTGCACCCAGGACTAAGCTAACCTAAATAACCTGCAACTCTAAACAAGCTAAAGTAATTGCAAACCATGGGGTGAGCTGAGAGCACTGCTAACAGATGGATGCCTTTTGGAGACACTGGGGGTGCGTGGTCCTGCAGCTCTCTTCAAAGCCAGATCTGTGCTGAAATGAGTATGATTCACACTTTTTCAAAGGCACAGCAGAGCTGAAAGCATAGAGATTTTTCAAAAGAATCATGCCTGCAGGAACTGTCATTCTTCCCCACTGCCCTCATCAGCGCTGTCCTAAAGGAAGCACTGTTTGGCATCAGGACTGTAAATATTCCCACAAGTTCACAATTTTATTTCATCCAATGCCCTGTTCTCAGCACTGGATGAATTGCCTAGATAAAATAGCTTTAGTGAGCAAAGAGCAACAGGCAGCCTCTCTTACTCTTTCCCCTCTAAACTGCTGTGCTAAAGATTATTTCTACATATTTTTAACTCTGAAAATACACATACTGCTCTATTCTGAGAATGCTCTGATTTAGGAGAAGAGTTGTTTTGCCTGCAGTCACACTGGAAAAATATTACTGCATTTGTATAGTACTCCTGTGATTTAAATACATGATTAATAATTTTGGTAATCCTAAAAGTAGTAACAAATAGGTTCTTTCATACTATTGTGTGAGAAAATTGGGAAAATAACCTTCCAAGTACAGTAGTATATCTTTCATTACTACTACCAAACCCCAGTTTTCATCACAAAAGTACTAATCCTTTCCCAGTGAGTTTCCAGGATGCCTGCTTCAAATATAATGGTATAGCTAACAAATGTTCAAACCCCAGATCCTCACATACTCAGCTGCACTTTACTTTCACAAATATAAGTTCCATGACACCACTTGTTTTCAGCTAGCAAGTACTAATTAAAAATCTAGTCCCAGAATCCAATTCAGTTCAAGTCAGTAAACAACACATATTAGCCATTACAGAACAATATGTACCTATCCATAGCACATTAGAAAATATGAGATTTTTAAACTTTTCCAAGCTATTTTAAAATGGTAACAGAAGCACAAATCAAGACAGAAATAGGTGGACAGAAATATTTTTCTATTAATTTTTTTACTAAGAACATAAAAAACCCCAGTAGTTGTAATTTTCGGTAATACTTTGTGTCATGCTTCACTTGGGGAAGCCACTGGCTGTGTACACCAGGCTAGTACATACAGTCCTAGTTTCTTACTCAGCATTTAATTAGGCAGATTGCCCTTTTAGCAGAGAGTATTTTTAGTTTTGTTGGGCCCACATTTTATATTTGCAAGTGTCATACTGGGTTCCCTGCTCCATGGCAGGGTGGCGTCATTATATTTAAAACAATATAATTTCTTGTGCATTTCAAATCCCAGCTCACAGACTTTCAATGCTTCCTGCAACTCAGGTTTGTTTGGGTTTTTTCTTTCCTACTGTTTTATTTCACACAGTAATGAAAACTGTGAAGAGGACAGTATAACATATATGACAGATATTTTATGAACACAGGAGATGAACTGCAAGTTCTCGGGAGCAGAGACTGTGTAGGCAAAAAAATAGGCAGGAACTTTCTAAAATTCACAAGGCAGGCCAACAGAAGAGATTAACACCAAGACTGTTTCCTACTCCAAAGTCTAAAAGGATTTTTTTTTTTTAAGTTAAGGAAACAGCAAGCAAAACTCACTCTGGTACAGCAGAAGTGAAAATGAGTTCCTCCTCAGCAGCACAGTTAGAGAGAAAGCAGATGATGGCTCTCCAAGTAGTTAACAAAGGTAGATAACAGGCTGAAAATGTCTAAGCTAAGGTTAGAAGAGGAACTGCACAGGACAAAGCTGGCTTTGAAAAACTGATACATTAGTCAAAGGTGACATTCAACTCATTCCAATTCCATGGCTATTTGCAGTCCAGGATCACACAAACACAACTTAAATATTGCATCTCCTCGGGATGCCAAGCAATGCTGTATAAAAGAATAATATCCTATTACATTCTTTGTATGAAGCAAATGAAAGTATTTTTATAGCAGAAGAATTACCAGGGACTTGATACATCAATGCTTACCATGATCCTACTCTTGGTTAAGTAGTTGTATGCATTCCCAGGAGACCTTCTTGGCACTGTATTTCTTTTATAAAATAGCACATTTAAAATCATGTCTCAATATGATGATTTCAATTTCTTATACAATTATTTACAAACAAAATCTGCTCAAAATATAGATTGAAGTAATTTTGTATATCTGATACCAGAACTTATATATTCAGTTGTCTAAGAACTCTAAAACACGAGTGCATTCAGTAATATTGACACAATGCCTTTAATGAAGGGAGCTATCTGTTAAAAACTGTAATATTACACACAAAGAAAAACACAAAATAACCCTAACCTTACAAAAACTACTGCTCAAAGGTTATGAAAAATGGGTTGGTCTGTGCAACCTTAAAACAAACCCTATTTTTTCTGTGGTCCAGGCTTGTGTGATCTCATATCTGGTGCCAAAACCACAGCATTAAAGCCACAAGGACTCATGTGTGAAGACTTAAGACAGTCTTTATCCAGGAAATATGACAATGTAGCCTAAAATAAAGAATTCAGCAGTAAAGCCAACTCAAGGAAAGGCTGACACCACCTGATCCTTATGGTGGGCTCCAAACAGCATACTCTGGCTCATACATACTGGGTTAATCCTTCCAAGGTAGAGTTCTTCAATGATAGATATATTGTAACACTTCAGTGGATGAAATAACTGATAGAATTAATTCTCTAAGTGCCCAAAGACCACAGAAAAACTCACCTCTCATAGTACACACTATGCTTCTTTGTAAAGATCAGTAGGTGGTAATAGGTATCTTATTAAAAATGAAGGCAAACACATTCTTGGTGACTATCCATGACTTTGTCCACACAAAAAATTCTAAACAGCAAAAACAGTTTCTGGGTGTATAATTCAACTGCATTAACCTCCCTTTTCTTGCTGAAGTGCTTTGCTTTAATTGCTTCATCCCTCTAAATATCATCAACCAAAGCACTCAATGATTCCACTTTCCTTATTCATTTCCAGAACATAGTCCATTGCATGCATTGAATAAACTGGTTTTTCTGCTGAGAATATAAGACTCCTCTCCACATTCCCAATTTTCTATAAAATTCAATCCCTTTTTACAAGGTATGAAGGTACTAGAGTTACCAGTAGAAAAGTTTTTAAAAGTTGTTCTTCAGTACAAGAAAAACCAAGATTTTCACAGCCACTGAAACTTCCTGAGTCATGTTTTCCTGAAGAAGTTCATTAGAGTGTCACATTGGGTAGATATCCAAGACAAATACTTAGAAGTTTTTCAAACCAGTAAATAAACAAAAGACAAAAGAAGATCTTGCCATACAAAGTCTGAAGTAATACTGAATTCACATAGTGATTTCTACTTAAAAAAACCAATACTTTTTAACACGTTTGCTTGTTTTTGCTGGGCCAGGATCTGTTTCCTTCACAGCAGCTATTAAGGGGCTGTGTTTTGGACTGGTGCTGAAAACACAGGGATACTTTTGCTACTGCAGAGCAGCACTTACACACAGTCAAGGCCTGTTCTGCTCCTCATACCACCACCAAAAAGTGGACAGGAGGGTGCACAAGCAGAGGGGAGGGAGGGGGCACAGGACAGCTGACCCCAAGGGAGATCCCACACCACACGGTGTCACACTCCGTGCAGCAAGCCAAGGGAAGAAGGAAGCAGAGGGGGAATGTTCCAAGTCATGACATTTGTCTTCCCATTACATGTGATGGAGTGAATGAATTCCTTGTTTTGCTTTCTTTGTGTGTGGCTCAGCTCTTACTTTCCCTATTAAACTGTTACATCATCCCACAACTCTTCTCAGTTTTCCCCTTCCCATTCTCTCCCCATCCCACTGTGGGGAGTGAGTGTGCACGAGGCCTGGCTGCCACAGCAACATGGAACTGCAATTCAAAGTAAGTATTGGCTTACCTGACCAGAAAGCGATGCAGCCCAACGTCAAAACTTCTGTAAGAAAAAAAGATCCACCAAATTTTAATTATTAAAAATACTACTCTGTTGAATATTGTACAAACACTGTGTTTCAAAACAATAATACCAAATATGAAGTTACTAGAACTGATAAAACAGAAAGCAAAAGCGTAATGCACAGTTTCCTTTGTGTGATGACACACGAAATTTAAGATGATCATTATATGAAAAGATTTAGGTGCATGTTAAAAAGCTCACAAATCTCTTGTTGGAGAATTTATTTAATAAATATAAACATTTAGAGTATTATAACCCACATAAAGCATAGAATGTGTATATATTGTTACTGGAAATAATGTAAGCATCCTGGTCACCAGCACATTTTCTGTCATATGCAAGTAGATCCTCTGTGCAAAACTGCTGTAGGATCTCTTTCCCTTTCTGCTCTCTACTGCACTAAAATGCAAGGAGCTGCTGTGAATTCTCTCCACGATAAAGAATAATTAAAAAGAAACTCTTATGTCTCCTTCAAATATGAAATTTCCAAGAAGCAGACCTTGCAAGCGTGTTCCACTCACATCAGTAAGGAAATGAACTTTGAGGACTTCTGACAGTAAGTACAAGTTAGATCACATTAAATTACAAGAACCATGTCCAAAATCTTCAGCCCTAACAACATACACTGACTTTTCTTCCCCTTTTCTGGTTCCTCCATTCCTAAGATAGCTCAAGATAACCAAGCTCATGAACAATGTACTAGCAAATCCTTGACACTACTGGAAGGTATCTGCTGATTTGAGATATTTACCATGTGCAAGTTTCATAGGACTATCCATACAACCCCAGATTAACTGTGTGCATAATGGCACAGGTGGAAAATGCAATTGTCTTATTCCTAGTACTGGACTTGCTCTGGAATGAGCTTATATTCCACATACACAGAAAATATTTTGGTATATATGAAGCTCTTGAGCATTCTCTTCCAAAAAACCTTCATGGTCATTTTGAGTACAATGCAGTTTTATTTGAACAGTACTGCTTGCAGTGTGTTACTTTCTAACTGAAAGAGCAAGAGAAATCATCAGAGAGTTAATGGCATCCTGAAAACAGCAGACAGATAAGGAGCTGCAGAAATTCTAGGAGTTAACAGGGAAAGGAAGTCCATTTGTTCAGCAGGATAGAGAGGAGAGCAGCAAATTTCTCACTGAAAAGCTGCCTTGCAACAGAAAAACATTCTGCCAGGAACATGTACATGGTCATCATTAAATCTGTATTTTTCACAAGCCTTTCCTGAAATCATTCCACATTTTATATTATTGTTATATTACTGTGCAATTAAACTGTATGAAGTGCATCCAGTTATCTTTCTGCATTCCTCCTGCCTGCAGACATTACTGTATTTTGTCTCCCACTCTTCACCAAAATATTCTGTGTTGTAGAGACAGTTTTCTGTACTGGAGCTGGACACAGACTGTATTTTTAGCTCTGAAAACCTTCCTTCCTAGGACCAAGCACTCAGTATGTTTGTGCTGGGATGGGGAGAAGAAGAAACTTTCCCAGTTTCAGGAGAGAGCTGTATGTGAAACAGCCACCTTGCACATCTTCAGCAAGGCTGATCTTTTCAGCTTCTCCCAGCTGTTCTCCAAGGCAATCACCAAATCTGCCACAGTCTCTGATGGGACACATACACAGCAAGTTTTTTCTGGACAGGGATGTGGAACATAAAAATATCACTACTTTTGACACTGAACCAAAAGCCAGAGGGCTTGGCTTACCAAAAGCATGAAAAGTGAATGGTCCTGCTAACTTGAGATATCTGAGCTGAAGGAGGTTGTGGTGGACAAAGCTGAGGCAGAATGGGCTCAGACAGGGAGGAAAACAAGACAGTTTGCTGTAGATGCCATGCCTTGCCATCTTTTCCCTCATTTTTCACTCTTTCCAAAACATTATTTTAAAAGGATATATATATATTTATATAAAACATATCTAAACCACTTACTATTAGAAAAGTTCTATAAGTTTCTTTCATAGGGGCTTTAGTTATTGGATATTTTATGGAAATATTTTGAATAAGTATTAAAACCAAACATGCATAGAAAAATTTTACTAGAATAAACAACAACAAGGAAAAATTAGCAGAGCCTCACTAGATATAATTCAACATACACAGACAGGGCCTATTATTCCTCAGTTTGATTTAGTACTGCTACATTTCAACACTCTACCCAAGATCCTGAATTCTAAACAATGTAAGCAGTCCTTTAAGATGTAACTACACTATGACCAACAGAATTTTGAGACTATATAGCATCATCTGAGTGTGCAGCTAGATCTTAAAGACACCTGGAGGCAGTATCATTGATTAGTTCCAAAAGTAAGAATATCAAAGCTGAACAAGTTCAAATTGTAAATGGGAAAAATAGTTCCATCACTTAAGGCTACGGATATTGCCTACATACACCTGAGATAATGAAAAGAAACATTGTGCAAGGCAAAAACACTGAAAGAAAGAATTACAGGAGACTGGTTTCAACAAAACACCACCAGGAACACTTTTGACTATTCTTGTTCATGTTTAAATACATACTGCAGCTAAGTTGACAAGTAAAGTGAAAATACAGTGAAACAGCAATGGAAACAGATCTGGCAGATGCAATTAACCCCTCCATTCTCAGATGGAAATGTTCAAAAGGGGTAAAGAGGGTGTGCATAGCAGTGTTAAGGCTGCAGCTTGGGGCAAAATAAGCAATTTCATGACATGAAAAAAGATAACAAATAATCACACTGTATTTGCATTAAAAATTTCATAATGATCCCCTCAACAGAGGACTCCACCCATCCTGCATGGCAGTGTCCCCCACAATCAGCACAGAATTAGACCTGCTGTATGCACACTGACAGGATTATCTACTGCCTATAAAATACCCCCCATATTTCCCTGGTATTACAAAAAAGTTTATAAGCAACTTCACGCAGCTTGTTAAATCCTGAAGTTCCCTGCAAAATACAGGATTTAGCTGGTAGTTCTTGCAATTTAGGTTGCTTCAATTATATAAGTTTCAGAAACCCTATAATGAGCACAGTTTTTCAAAATCAACATTTTCATTAAAATTTAAAATAACAAGAGGAAGGATACATACAGCAATATGAGTAAAAAAATAACTTACCAGTTAAATTCTCCCTACTGCTCAAATGTCAATAGCCAATTAGTATCTCAAATTTTGGAGAAATCAGTAAAATCTGGTTTATCAAAATAGCAACAGTCTTTGATTAGAGCAAAATCTTAACCAGCTAAAGGAACAATAAAGGGGAGATGTATTTAACCTCAATTTCATAATTGTACAGAATTGTACAGAAAATTTGATAGCTGTTTTCTTTATAAAAGTCTCCCTAATTCTACTCCTCTGAAAGGCAGTTTTGAATCACAGTTCTGTACACAACTTTTATGCTTTTGTTGAGCATGGAAGCTCTAGTTTGATACAATTCAACAAAACATTACATATACAATCCTTTATAATCAAACCTGTCTTTTGCCAGTACATCAACTACAGATTAGTGACCAGTAATATACATACACAAAGACCTTTTCCAAAACACAATCTTTGAAAATGTACCTGCAGGACAGAAATGTATGATTGCAGGCAGAGGTTTCAAAATTATTTCAAATGTGCAGTTTCTGTTCTGAAAGTTAAATGCATATTGCAACAACCTGTCTTCAAATTTTCATTTAGAACAAAGATGATGGACATAAAATTTAAAAATTGTAAGCACGTGGCATCCAGTGGATTGTTTATAATCCACCATGGTCCATATTAAAGGAAAAAGTAAGGGAATATGTTTAAAATCTTGTCTGACTCAGTTGTCACTGTGCCAGCCCCACTCAGAATTGTGCTTTATAAAACCACTGCTTTGGGCTCAATCACAGACCTGTTCTCCATTTGCCAAGCTACAAGGTACAGTCAATGCAACAGTGATGAAACCAATTACTGGGAAAACTAAAGATCTTTTCATGATTAAAAAACTAACTACTGTTAGAGATGGTAATATTTCTGCTAAATTCAAGTGTGGAATTAGTTACTGGTAACTGATTTTTTTTTCTTTTTTTCCTGGAGAAATTTGATACAGGCTCATGATGCTTGGGATTCACAAAGATACAGTAAAACCAAATGAGAACAAGTGGAAGCACTGCTGTGGAGCAAGGCTCACATGAATGAGATTCACTACAAATCAGATTTACTCCACAGCTTCCCTCCAGTTGCAGTAAAGGTAAAACTTGTATGAAAATACCATTGCTGACTGCAGCTCTGGGACTCTTCAGTGAAAGGATTGATCCTTATAGTAAGTGGAACTTGGATCAAAAAAGGATTGCTGAGCAGCAACCAGAGGGTTCCAGATTATGACAAGTAGATTATCCCAGTAAGAACTACTTAAAAAGCAACTGCCATCAAGACCTGTTATCTACAGCATAGTTCTTTGTGGCTTAGAAGGTTGGGTAAATTTTATGAGATACTTTAGTACCACAGAGGACATATCACAGATCAAAATTCTGAGATTTAGCAGGTGTACATTCTCACATCAACAATATTCTCCTGAGCCATAGTTTTCATTACTGCAAATGTTTATTTTCAATTTGTTCAAAAATCATGGATAGGGCCAAATAGAATACTTAAGTCCAGAGGAACTGTGCAAAAAGGGGAGGTGTATTTATCTCTGGACTATACTCATTCAAACCCAGGGAACACGCAGGTGAGCACAAGTCCCTGAGTTAGCATGTCATAAGTCACCACCTCCAGGACAGAGCTGCCTCCCAAGGCCAGTCAGCAGTCCTCGTGCCTAAGCTGAAATCCTGGCTTATATCTCCCAGTAAGAGTTCATAACTTGGTTTATTTACCTACTGCTGTTCATTCTGGGTCCTGGTCCAGGTCCAGACCAGGTCAGGGTCATGGTCCGTGTCTGGGTCATGGTCTGTGTCCGGGTCAGCGTCCAGGTCTGGGTCCAGGTCTGGGTCCAGGTCCAGACCTGGTCTGGGTCATAGCCTGGAACAGGGTTCAGACCGGGTCCTGGTCAGGGTCCAGGTTTGGACCAGGTCTGGGTCATGAGTCAGGTCCAGGTCATGATCTGGGTCATAGTCCAGGTCAGGGTCCAGGTGCGGGTCGTGGTCTGGATCCAGATTGTGGTCTAAGTAGGGACCAGGTCCAGGTTCAAACTGGGTCTGTGTCATGGTCTGAGTCTGGATCAGGTCTGGGTTCAGATGAGGTCATGGTTTGGGTTGGGTACAGGTCCTGGTCATGCTCCAGGTCAGGTCCGGGTCATGGTCCGAATCAAGTTTGGCTGTGGGTCTGGGTCATGGTATGGATCTAGTCTGGGTGTGGGGCAGGATCCGGGTCCAGTCATGGTCCAGGTCCTGGTCCAGGTCAGCATCTGGGTCTGGGTTCAGGCACAGCCCTGACTCAGGTCATGGTCTGGGTCAGGGTCCGGGCCAGATCTGGGTCATGGTCCAGGTCCAGGTCCAGGTCTGGGTCCAGAATCACTCGGGGTCATGGTACGGGTCTGAGAAATGGTCTGAGTCATGGTCCAGGTCAGGTCCAGGTCATGGTCCTGACAGGTTTCGGGTCATGGTACAGGCCCGGGTCTAGACCAGATCTGGGTCAAGGTCCAGGTCACAGTCTGGAACTGGGTCTGGGCACGGGTCATGGTCCAGGTCAAGGTCTGGATCAGGTCTGGTTCTGGGTCATAGTGCGGGTCCAGGTCATGGTCCGGCTTGGGTCTGGGTCTGGGTGAGGGTCCAGGTCCAGATCCGGACTGTGTCTGTGTCTGAGTCCGGTCATAGTGCAGGTCCGGGTCCTGGTCCATGTCCAGCTCATGGTCAGGATCAGGGTCCAAGTCTAGGTCACTGTCCAGGTCCAAACTGGGTCGAGGTCATGGTCCAAGTTCTGGTCCAGACCGGGTCTGGGTCATGGTCTGGGTTCGGACGAGGTCATGGTTCAGGTCAGGTACAGGTCCTGGTCATGCTCTGGAGTCAGGTCCAGGTCATGGTCCAGGTCAGGTCTGGGTGTGAGTCCAGGTCTGGGTTATGGTCTAGGTCACAGTCTAGATCATGGTCTGGGTCCTGGTCCTGGTCGGGACTGGCTCTGGGTCAGCATCTGGGTCTGGGTCCAGGTCAGAGCCCAGACCCAGGTCATGGTCTGGGTCAGGGTCCGGGCCAGATCCGGGTCGTGGTCCAGGTCCAGGTCATGGTTCAGGTCATTGTCTGGGTGCAGGTCTGGACTGGCTCAGGGTCATGGTCCAGGTCCAGACCGAGTCCGGGTCAGGGTCTGGGTTCGGGTCCAGGTCGTGGTCTGGGTTGAGTCTGGGACCGAACTAGGTCTGAGTCACGGTCCAGACCCAGGTCATGGTCTGGGTCCGGACTGGGTCCAGGTCATGGTCCACATTGGGTCCGAGTCAGGGTCCGGGTCCAGACCAGGTCATGGTTCGGACCAGGTCAGGGTCATGGTCAGGGTCCAGTTCACAGACTGGGTTTGGACCTGGTCTGGACCGGGTCGAAGTCCGGTCTGGGACCAGGTCCGGGTCACGGGTCCCTGTCTGGGTCCTGCTAGTGGCCTCCAGGCTAAGAACTGATGTCATCACCTGATATGTTTGTTGTTTTATTCTGCATTGTTTACATGCAGAACTTGTACTATATCAGAACACCTGAGGAAAGTTTGAATGGTTCTAGGCAGTGACTCCTCCTCAGCCCTCTCATCTCCTGGACAGAAAGAGAAGCAGAACTTCCAGCAGGCATCAGCCACTGCCAGTGTTTATGTAAATTGCACACAAGTCTGCCTACTTGGGAGGCTTTAAAATAACAAATTGGTTCTGTTTTTCACATATCCCATCATTGAATCTTGGTGATACAGCTCAGCTAACACTTTTTTTAAAAAGAGAAGTCTCATCTGTATTCTGTTAATCTCTCCTACAACGCTTCAGAAGAAATATTACTTTAATTTTATACCTTAGCCAATTCTTCAGAAGCCTGTGGTAGCTCATGGAGAGTGGATGAAACCTAATGCCCATTAGTGGCAAACTCCCATAGGGAAAGTTCTCCCTCAGTCTTTGTCATGTAAGGCTCCTGCACTGCAGCGTGATCGCCACATTACTGCGAGATCTCTATCCTTGCTGCAAACAGAGCAAACAAGTTTATTAACAGCCATTACTCATTTTCTACAGGGGCTGTGAGCAGGCAGAGTGCTGCTTGCCAAATGTGAGCAGCAGCAATAATTTGTATCTACGCAGAGTCGTATCAAACACAGGGAAGAATGGGCATCACGGGTGAAGAGCAGTAGGTGGGCTTAGCTTGATGGTTAAAAATCCCAGCAATTTCAAATTACAGTAACAATGCAGTCATTACGCAAATAAATTCTCAATAATTATGTAATTTAAACCCAAGAAGGATCAGGGTGCCTTATTATTGCATCTCCTTCTACACTCCAAAGTAACAGATTTGTTTTCTCTATTGAAATGATTTAAGGAGCCTTTCAAAGCTTTAATATAACCAGAAAATTGAACTGTACAGTAGGTAACTGCAGCATGCACTAATATAGCCGACATCAAAAGCAGTTAAATCTTTTGTGTCCATCAGTGAGAGAATGGCTAACCAGTCCAGAACTTTCATATATTCAGGTGACAGCTGGAATCATCACAGATCAATACTCAGCTTTAAACATCACCACAGTTAGCAAAAAATACAGTAATTCAGGGAGACTTATTTTTCAACTTTAAAACAAGTTATTCCACTACTAAAGATACTCACTAATTCTGCAATTAAACAGCCATGTTTTTGGGAAGAAGTCAAAGTATTCAGATATTGGCAAGCAGGTGAAATATTTAAAGGTTACTTATAACTCCACAGCCTAAGGAGAACTTTGCTCATCTCCAGCTGTCATTCCACACTGTGGCTGTCTGTGCATTTAACACCAAATCATCCTGCTTAGGAATACCACAGGAATTGTAGAGGGCAAGGACATACAGGGAGACCTGCCTTACATTCAACTTTAGGTATCAACAGAAGGAAGAGGAGCGCTTTCCTTTCCAAAACTCACACTCAGCGTCCTCAAAGACCATGTAAAAATCTTCTCAAGGATGAAAATTTAATATTCTCGAAGTGTTTTAAAGCACATCACCTACCTCTCTAAGCACACAAGCTTTCCATGACACAACTGGTCTTATGCATGTTATTTTTACTACTGATTTGAGATCTGATCAGACCAGACAAGAAACCTAATCCTATGACTTCACAGTGTTGAAGTCTGAAAGCAAGGGCTTCTGCACACTTCTGCAATAATCGTAACTCTCCTTTATTTTACTCTAAATTTTTCCTTTACTCCTGAGTACTAGGCTGTTTCAACACTGTGGGCATAACTGCATTTAGTTCAAATATCCTTTTAAATAATCTTTTTTTCCTATTGAAGATATCACCTCTAAAACACAGTAGGGAAAAGATGCCTTTTGATTTCGGAATAGAAATGCTGCAGCATTAACATTTTTTAAGTCTAAAACCAGTGAGAAGCGAGATAATTAAAAGACATTTATTCTACCTGATGCACTATCTGCACCATACTGGACAACTTCCTTCTTTGAAAATATCAAAGGGTAAAAAGATACCAGAAGAGACAATCCTAAAATCTAGAGGAAAGGGAAATATGCATAAGCATGTCCTTCCTTTCCTTGTATCTCAGCTCCAGCTGCTCAGTAGTTCCCATCACAAACATGGAGTAGAGTGCTTTCAAAAATGTAGCTGTCTAGAACTGTAGGACAAACACAAACCAAATCACCTTGAAAATACCTGATCCTCTTGAAGCTGACTGGTAGGCCATTCATAGGACTGAAAATGAGATTCTCTGCTCATAGTACAAGCTGGCTTGTCCAGCCTCCCCCAGGCAGACCCTCTCCCCAGGCACAGAAACTCAGAGGAGATTTTCCTACAGCTTTGGAAAGCAGCTGCTGCAACCCCTTCCACAGCAAGGTGGGCAGCAGGTGTGAACCACAGATCTGGATATGCCATTCAAATTTCTACCAGGCTTTAGGTGATTCATGCTCAATCCCTCCTTCCATCTGCCATGGAGATGTGGAGTTTCTTTTCACTGCCTGCCTCTTCTTCCCTCATGCAAACTTTTCAAGGTTTCATTACTTAACTACTCCTGAGGATACCTGCCATGTAAAGAAGTTTAACCTATCATCCTTCCTTTTTGCCCTGCAATTACCTCCAAATAACAGGTTGCACAACAGCAATTTGCTGTTATTACTAACATGTAATCACAGAAGTAAACTCATAGGAAGGAGAAGTTTAGGGAGAAAATCTGCTCTCTCCTATTTCAGACCATCCATCAGCCTACCCAGAAACACCACAACAAAATAGCACTACAAGACCCAAACAGAAAGAGCAAACCTTTTAGCATTTGTTAGAGTACAAACTCCTAAACACAGAAAGGCACATTATTCTGAGCCCAGAGGCAGGGATGTCCTCCTGACTACACAGATCTGCAGCACAGCTACGGTTGCTATTGTTACACACAATTATGTTTGTGTTAACTTGTGCCAAACACCCGCTATTTGGGAATTTAAGGAGGCAAGCTTCACAAGTCAAGCACTGACAGAAACTCCACTTCTGATCTTTTTAAATTTCCTTAATGGTATTTTGCAAAGCCTTTCAGCATCTTGTCTTGATATATTTAACAAGCTAATTCCCAAGATTATTTATTCTACTACGAAAAATCAGAAGCCCAAAGAACAGAAAGTACATGTCAAACTGGTTGAGACCATAAGAAGCACAGATAAAAATGCACTTAAGTAATTACTTTACCTCTACAGGTCAGGAAGTCCTTTGTCCTTTTAAGCAAGTTTTCCTTGCTTAAAAATCTATTCCAGTCCTCACCATAAACTAATAGGCAATTGCACAGTACTACCAAGAGTTTAAGCTAGAAATAAAAGATGGTAAGTTTTTGCAGGTTATTCATCATTCCAGAATTATTGCACATGGTTACAGTGATCTCTTGTGCTCACACTCACACATGACATGAGCATCTGACTTGTCTTTTCCCAGAAAAGTTCAAAACATAGGGAAAGAGCCCTGGCACAGTCTTTTTTGATGGGCATATAAGAAATTGTTTCCAGAAGGAGGAAAATTTCAGGATCCACAGGAAAAGTAGGCAAAAAGTACCAGGATGAGGAAGAAGCAATGCAAATAAATTTTCATTTTCATCTGTAGATGTATTTTCTATCACATCATTATAACCAAGAATGTGATAAGCCCACAGCAGACTGTAATCCATAATTTGAAGCAATTCACTGAGACCTTGCACAAAGACCACTTTTTTCATGTCAGACAAATAATCTTTAGCAGTAACAAGGCCAGTAAACTAAAGTAAATTGCAGACAATTTCTTGCAAACCATAACCCATATGCCATATTATACCTGTGGCATAAATTTAATTTGTTTATATAGAAGTATGTGTGTCTATACATGCAAAATACAGCCCTCCTAGTCCACCCCTTAGCATGCAAGAAAATTGGGGGTTGCCTTATGTCAGACTTGTCTGTCAAGAATCAAGGTGTCAAATCAAGGTGAGTGGAATCTAGAACTTAAGTATGGTAGTTGGAAAGGATCAGATCTTTATTACTGTATTTTTTGTTTTCCTCTGGCAGCATTCTTCAACTCCATTTTCTTTATTCTAGATGAAATACTGTTTACAGTGAAACCTACCTGTCATATGCTACTTCTTCCTGCCCTTTTGAAAAGCCTCTACTCTTGCTGAGACTAACCTATATTATGTGCAAGTTATAGCACAATTTGTTACCAACACACTTTGTCTCCAAACTATTTTGGGACAGTTGAGAATTACAAGATTTCAAGGTGGAAAGACACAGAAGAAGACATAGAATCACAGAACTGTTTGGGTTGTAAGGGGCCTTTAAAGATAATCTAGTTTCAATGTCCCTGACATGTGTAGGGACAACTCTCACTAGACCAGGTTGATCAGGACTCCATCCAACCTGGCCTTGAACACTTCCAGGGATAGGGCATCCATAGCTTCTCTGGGCAACCTGTTCCAATGCCTCACCACCATGTGACTAAAGAATTGCTTCTTAGAATCTAATATAAACCTCTCCTCTTTCACTTTAAAACCATTTCCCCTTGTCCTATCTGCCTGCATAAAAAGGTCTCTCTCCCTCTTTTTTATAAGCCCCCTTTAGGTATTGGAAGGCTGCAATGAGGTTTCCCTGGAGCCTTCATTTCTCCAGGCTGAACCCAACTCTCTCAAGCCATCTCCATAGGAGAGGTGCTCCAGCCCTTTGACCATCATCAAGGTGTTGTGCTTCTGCACATTTCAAATCAGCCTATGACCAGAGATAACTGGGGGTTTATGTCATGCTGTTCCCACAGCACAGCAAAACATATTCAACTAATATGTCAAACATTTTTGTTACAGAGTCACACTCAGTAACAGTATAAAAAAAAAACGAAAATGGAAGCATGATTTTTTTATCTATGAACAGCAACTGAGCTAACTGTTCTCCTAATTTACAAACTGACAAGTTCCTCTGTGGAATACATTGCCAAGATAATTTAGCAATATGTCAAAATTGATATAGGATTTAGTTATGTACTATCTTTTGTTTCTGTAGTTTCCAAATCATTGCTCCTCCACTAGGATATTTTTCCATATTGAAGCTACAATTTGCAAGTTTCAGCAGTAGCACAATTTCTTCTAGTTGTACTACACAACTCATCCCATCACCTGAGAAGTTATATGGCAAGCATCAGCCTTGACTAATTCTTTAAAAGCACAAGTTTCCAACAACATTGGTTCTCTCCCACAGTTCATTACCTTGCTTTTAACCTTGGGAACAAAATGTTTTAGTTCCTCATGACTTAATGTAAAGCAGACATTAAAAACTAAGATGGTGAGGCACTGAACTGCTATCTTCTCTGGAAATCAGCTCAGAGACTCCTTTTCATAGCTATAATAAAGCTTTTGAATAGCAATGTATTTATCATGCATTTATTAACTATGCAGATGCATATTTAGCAAGCTAATGATATCCTGGTAAAACAAAATGACAGTAACACATTCAACACCTGTATTTGTCTTGAGCCAGCAAACAAAACTGATCATTTTTTTACTCTAGATATTGTCCTGATTAAATGTGAATTAAGGAGAACCTATCATAGGCTTGATAACTTTTTTAATTAAAGTCTTTTATTTTTAGGTTTGAATGGACAGGATTTGGTTTATTGTTTAGTACCATAAATAGAGAGGCAGAATACTTGATTTGGTTTTTTTAACACCTGCTTCACTTTTCAGCTCTAAAGAAACTTGAGATAACTTTAGACACACTGTGGTACCTTTCTTACCTTTCTGACTGAAAGCTCTTCAATGTGATGTACCAGAGTGAATTATGTCAGCACATACTGACCAGAAGTGACACTGGTCTGGATAGATCAGACCCAAAGCTTTGTTGTTATGCTCAAAGGACACCAGGTGGTGGTCTAAGGCTCCTTAGTAGCATATTTGCATTCCTTACATTGTGACATTTGTGTTGTCTTTGTCTCCATGCCACCTTCTCTCCTTCAAAATGTGCACTGCTAAAAGCTTTGAGACAAAAATAGTAATACTGGGCCCTGGAAATTCCAGCCAAAATAATACCCTGTTTCTGACAGTGTTCTCAAGTGGATACCAGCAAGAAGGGGAAGAGTAAGCCAGGCATGCACAAGCACTTTTTTCTGAGCAGTGTCCCTGATGCCAGACAGAAGGTAAGAGTGGTGTAACTCCAAGTCATCTGCAGCATTTCAACCCACTTCATTTCCCAACCTGGCCCTAAGAAGTCTTTATTAAACTCTACCAGACTACCATTTAATGAAAAGAGTCTGGTACAAATCTCATTCTACCAGCTTAAAACTAGACATGGAATTATTAATATTTAAATTTGACACACACTGATAAAGTTGTCAAGAACATTCCTGTTAAAGTCCTTGCATTCACTCACTCAAACTTTGATAGTCTCAAACTATCAAAATGCATTTAGAACTTTAGGGAAACAGTGTCATGGTTAATAAGGCTTCACAACATGAGCCATTTACTTCCCCCTTTTTTTCACTTGTTTTATGCTAAACCCATAATTTGCAAACTTTCTGACCTGTTCAGTCACACAGTTCAGAAACAAAGCCTATTTCTACTTCTAACATGACATTTCCATACAATACACCAATGCACCACATTAGACTGAAAGGGCTCTGGGTAGAGTGCTTGAAGAGTGTAACTGTAAAGGCATAAGGACATCATAACTCAGGGCATTCACAAAGCTCCTTAGGTAATTGAGAATGACCCATAACACAGCAGCTACAGAAAAACCTACCACCAAAGAGCTTTGAGAGCAAGAAATCCAGTCAGGTATATATTAATTGACTTTTTTCAACATTCAAAGCAAACAAATTCAATCTGTGAAATAATTTTATTCCTTCTGGCAATGAATGCTTGATAAAAATTAAATAATTGGGCAAAAGGTAAGTACGAGCACCTGACACTTCTTCTTTCTATCAAGAAGGTTTCTACTTAGATATTAGTTCCAATTTTTGTCCAAGAGTTATGACTATTTTAAGGAATGTCCCTTTTTTTAGTGTGACACACCACACACATTTGCAGGTGCAGAGCACCTTTTCATGGGCTGTTACAACTACCTGGCACAGCAGAATCATCAGTCTTTGTGCTGACGTTGGCTTTCACTTGGCACCTCCAGTGCAATGCACAGATTCCCCAGAACAAGAACTGACAAAGGGGAAAAACTGCTGCTATTTCCAACTCTGCTACAAAGGCCAGCAGGCCAAGAGATGCTGCTCTCATGAGAGTGCCTGGCAAAAGTTACAGATTTCTACATTAACTCCATAGGTCATAAGTTCAGTGCAAATTCTGAAACAGCATTTAAACCAAAGCAGTTGTCTGTAGCTCAAATAATTTTTAATAATTCATCTGTTTCCTGCACTCTTTTCCTGCTGCATTTATTTAAATACTTTGGATCTACACTTGCCAACTATTATAAAGTATAAAGCCTTCTTGTTACAACTAGCTTCAAGCTGAAAACAAAATTAAAATCTCATCCAATAAAACTCTGATAACAGCAGGCCCACTGTTCTTATGACTAAAATTAAAAGCTTTATTCATATTGCAAAGCAGTCAGAGACAAGATGGAGTAAGCACCATTCTGACAGGCTCTGCACTAATGCAACATGAGAGAAACCTCTACACTAAAAGACTGACAAGTTTAAATCATTAGAGGAATGTTTTTAGAAGTCTGGGGCACAGAATCCCACAGACTGAAAGAATATTGGATAGTGCAGAGGAAAACCAGGAGGGAGGGAAGCCAAGTGAATCCACTCTTACACAGAAGGTAAACATTAAACAGAATCCACCTGGGAGACAGTTTTCAGTGAAAATATTTCAGTGATTTAAAGGAAACATAAGATACAAAATTCTTAAGTTTTTGAAGAAATATTGTGCTGAAACTTCCTTAAAAGCATAGCAGATCCAGAAATTCATCCTACTTTATAAACAAGTATCATTTTCGTAGTACTCTTAACATGTTCAAGACTTCCTCTACCATATGACTCTACATGTTAAAGAATTATAACTACAGCTTTCCTCATGTTATTAATCAAGCATTTATTTTCAGTCTCTGGAAGGATTTCAAACTGAAATGTGGGGCTTAGATCCAGACTGAAAAAAAATAAAATTCATTTAATAGATAACAGGAAAAAATAATTGCTATATTACCTAGGTATGCTGAGTCTAACTCCAGTAGTTAAAATGATGAAAATGCTGAAATGAGTACTTGCCCTTATCCCTCTATAGTGTGAAAAAGTAACCATCAAGTTGAAGTCGATTTAAAAAGCACTAAAAATGAATAAATGGGGGTTAGAGAAAAATAACAAGGACAGGAAAGCAAACATGTATGTGAGACTGCCATGCATCAGTAATAAACTGCCTGAAAAGCAACAATGACTAACCTCCACATTTTAGTGAAGCTGTGCATCAGGCTCACACAGCAAGGCAGAGCTGGAGGTTTGAGTCCATCCATTTGAAGGAGGAGAGCAGGAACACCATACAGAACCAGGTATTTCACATAAAAGAACAGTACTTGAGCTAAAGCCAGACCACCTAAAAGAAAAAAAAAACAAAATACCCCTTAAACAAGTCCTGAAATATTTTTAAAACATGTTAATACTGATGACCTCCAAACAGCAATTATTCCAAGAACCAAGGCAAGCACCATTGCTTAATGGGATATATATGTACCTTTGCAAGAGACAGTACACAAGCCCATGCATTTCTGACATTAGGCACACATACAAAATGGTACCATCATTCCAATATGAAGGCACAAATATGCATCAGTAGCTCCACTCTCAAAAAACTCTGGACTGTGGGTGTCAACTGCTATGAAAAAATAAAAACTGACTTATGTTGGGCTAAAAATCAGAATATATCAATATAAGCAATGAACATTTATCACAGGGACAATAAATTTATCTTGGGGAAAAAAACCCCAACCAATGACTCTACACTTGTTGCTCCAGAACAGCCATAAACAATGGTTATAGCTGCACCTTATCCTGACATCTCCACAAACATTCCACATCCTGTCACATTATTTGAGTTCCCAGAAAATACCCTCTGCAAGATCCCCTTCTGCTGTATACAAGGCATAGAAGACTGCAACTCCACTTGGCATAATGCTTAAAGCATATTTCAGTTTTTAAACCCAAAGACAAAGGTCTCCTTAAGGTCCTTTAGTTGCCTTAATTTCCAAGGGAGAAATTTTGTCAGTGTGCTTGCTCACAACTTAACCTCAGTTGAAACAAACTCCAGCATCTTACATAGATCTGAGATTAAAATCTTACATATTCTCATTATTATTATTCATACAAGCAACAGCCTTAGAATGCATTGTAAAGGAAGATAATTCCTACTAATATTCTGAATGTTTTCTGTTGAACAAAGCAATACTGACAAAGAGGTAAAAATACACTCAAAAGCAGAGGCCAGAAACTTCACAGAAACTGGTGAGGTCACTCCTGAAGGACCCAATGACTTTGGTGAACTTCTCCATCTGACAGTTGACATATGGAAAATCTCATCACAAAGAAGGGAAGCTAAAACTTTACTTCAAGAGAGAAAAACATTATAAAGTGCAATTGCTACATCTCCTGGCATTCCAGTGCTCTGCTTTTGCTCAGTTATGTTATTTAACTTGACTAAAGGACTTCAGCCCAATTTTAAAGCCTTCCAGCAGACTTTCCTTGGAGACAAAGTTTTTAATTTGACTGCAGCAGTACAACTCCACGAACCTTTAAGTAACCTGTCTTTTTTTTGAGGACTAATGAGTATACTATGAATGACAACCAAAAGCTAAGCCTTAAAAATTCACCTACTGTATAACAACCTAGATCTGGCACTAATAATGTAAAATGTAAAATTCCTGCTGGCCTGCACATGGACAATATTTTGCTATGACAATACAACATTTTTAGTTTTAATATCATAATCCATGCACAGGAGAAGAAATAGTTGTGCCATATAAAATAAACATTGATGTTAGAACAAAATACTGAGACATGAAGCTTATGTTATTTTACTTCAGGGAAGCAGGCATGTAGTATTCAATAACATTTTTCCCCAGAGGAAAATAAACAATCAGAAGGACAATTTGGATACTAGCCAATTAGCTCCACATTAGATTACTGCTAAATCATCTGTACAGCCAACTTTCTGCTTTAATTCTCTTCTCATTCAGTGTCTCATTTCTCCTCTGAAAAATTTCATTGGAGAGCTGAACACTGACACCCACACAAACCAATTATGAAGATCACAGCTGTCTGTGCACTAGTAAAATTCAAAATCCTTTGGCTGTGCTTGATGGAAAGGTATTTAGAAACAAGCTTCCACTCTGAGACCTGCAAAATCAATACATTTGATTTCAAATACAATGATGAAAGATTGAGTTCACGGATACAAAGACATAATATGCAAGCTGTGGAAAAAAGGCATTTTCACCATCTCCAATAACACCCATCTAGGTTGTCATTATGTGACTAACAGGCAGCTCAGTAGCACTGGCATCTTAAACACAGGCATCACATCACAGTCACACCCAGCACACAGGAGCTACTCTGTGAGTGGCAATTCTAAGACTCACAAAAACAGCAACAAAAAAGGTCCCTGTCAAAACACACAGCTCGAGTTCTCATTGGTCTTGAGCTCATGCCAGCAGTAGGAGAGTTCTGGGCACACAGAGAAAACTAAGGCAAGATTGACAGCCATGCAATAGCTGGGCTGCACTGGCATCTTAAACACAGGCATCACATCACAGTCACACCCAGCACACAGGAGCTACTCTGTGAGTGGCAATTCTAAGACTCACAAAAACAGCAACAAAAAAGGTCCCTGTCAAAACACACAGCTCGAGTTCTCATTGGTCTTGAGCTCATGCCAGCAGTAGGAGAGTTCTGGGCACACAGAGAAAACTAAGGCAAGATTGACAGCCATGCAATAGCTGGGCTGCACTGGCATCTTAAACACAGGCATCACATCACAGTCACACCCAGCACACAGGAGCTACTCTGTGAGTGGCAATTCTAAGACTCACAAAAACAGCAACAAAAAAGGTCCCTGTCAAAACACACAGCTCGAGTTCTCATTGGTCTTGAGCTCATGCCAGCAGTAGGAGAGTTCTGGGCACACAGAGAAAACTAAGGCAAGATTGACAGCCATGCAATAGCTGGGCTGCACTGGCAGCAGGCACAGGCTTTAAACCTTCTTGCATACCTGAGACATTCAGCTGCTTTGTACTTGCTCCATTCTAGCACAAAGCAGCCAGAAGCACACTGCTTCACCTGATTTAGAAGCATGAAATTGGCAATCAAATTCATTAACAATATCACATTTCTTCTCTAACATTTGGTATAATAATTCCTCCACACATATGAGCATTATTTTAAATTGGAGACAAGCCATATCAGATGTATATTTGATAACATACTGAAGAGGAAAAAGTACTGCAAAGATTCTATCTTTTCTCCAGAATAAATTAATTCAAAGGATTTAAAGTCAAGGATATTTTTTTTTTAAACAGAATGTGTTAAGGGATAAAATATCAAGTTAAAGTACCCAATCTTAATCCCATGCATTTCAACAGTCAAACTGTTTGAAGTCCCAGACTAAAGCAATTTACTTTTATAGAAGCTGGTATTTTCAATTTATCATCTTCTGATCCTTAAAAAATTCTAAGCTTTTCTATGATTTAAAAATGTATTTATACACCTTCAAATGTTTTCCTTAACCTTAAGTTTACTGCAAAACTGCTCTTCCTAAGTTTCACAGAGTTCCGAAAGAAAGATCATTACAAATTTAGAATATTCACAAAACATAATATTAATCTACATACTCTCAAAATTCTACCTGCTATTTTTTGACAGAAGTTAACAAATAGAATATTTTCATAAGTAAACAACAACACATTTGCACTCAGGTATTACAAATCACACTTGACATTTTTCTGTCCTTAAGCCATCACCAAAAGTCATGGTCAAACGTAACTTAGAAGGCAATTTTATTATGAGCACAACAACACAACTTTACCCTTTTCACAGCTACACTGACCCTATGGCATTAATGATTGTAGGTACTTGTTTCTGTCAAGTACCAGGACAGGTTTCACTAGAAAACAGAGAGAAATATGCAATCACATTTCAAAAAGGTTACTGACACATGGCAGAAGTCTAATAGGAAGCAGACATTTATAACAGCTCAGAATTTGGGGCCAATATCATCAAGGTCAAAATATCCCAGCCTTCCAGCAGCACACAAGAAGGAAGAAACATCCTTACGTGGATGAAGTAGTGGCAGGAAAAAGCTACAGTGTTTGTCCTGGAGGCTAAATGCTTATTTTTAGACAAAGCTGAATGGACATAATGGTCCCAAAGTGAAATTACTTAAACAAGATTAAACAGAACTGTCAAGGGACTCTCAGTCAAGGCATAGACAGGTCTTCCAAGTTATAGGAAACCAGGCTTTTCAAGCACACACATGTTTTAAAGACACCTACCATGAATACTCCCAAGCACTTTGAGAAACCTGGTCTAGTGGAAAGAACACCCATGGCAAAGGGGTTGGAATCAGATGATCTTTAAGGTCCCTTCCAAACTAAACCATTATATGAAAACATCTACTGTAAGCATTATGTTCAAAAGTAATTACTTGCACAAAAAGGCTCTCTAAATAAACCAAGAGTTATCACATTGCACTGGTTTTTACTGGGATAGAGTTAATTTTCTTCACAGTGGCCAGTGTGGAGCTGTGTTTTGGATCTGTGCTGAAAACAGTGTTGATGAAAACACAGGGATGTTTTTGTTACTACAGAGTTTAGAGTCAAGGTCTTTTCTGCTCCTCACCTCCCACCACTGAGAAGGGTGAGGGTGCACAAGGAGCTTGGAGGAGATGCAGCCAGGACAACTGACCCAAACTGACCCAAGGGGTATCCCCTATCATATGCTCATGCTTAGCATATAAAGCTGGGAGAATAAGAAAGGGGGGATGCTCAGAGTGGTGGCATTTGTCTTCCTAAGTAACCACTGTACATGAAGGAGCCCAGCTTTGCTGGGGCTGCCTGCCCAGAGAAGTGGGGAATTAATTCCTTGTTTTGCTTTGCTTGTGCATATGGCTTTTTCTTTACCTATTAAACTGTCTTTATCTCAATCCATAAATTCTAAGGTTTTTCTTCCAATTCTCTTCCCACCTCTCCAAAAAAGAAGTGCAGCAGGCAGCTCTGTGGTGTTCAGTTTCTAGCTGGGGTTAAGCCACAACACGCACAAGTAAAAAGAAAAGTCTGTTAATTGCCAACACTATCTTGAAGTTTAGCCCATAGGAAAGATTAGAAAAAGAAAAATTACACACATGAACACTTCTTTCTACAAAACAGAGAACAACTTATTTTTTAGAGAAAAAAAAATCTAATTTTTCTGATTAATGTTTATATTTCCAGTTTTCAAAACAGACCTCAAGATGCCAAATATGTCATCAATTTCTCCTTATCATTATCTTCCAGGATGGAAAAATAATCTTAGACTCCTCTTAGTATTTCACTACTGCTGAGATGAACAGATACCCTGATTTCAATAGCAAAACACTGCATGCTTCTGAAAATGAACTCAGAAATCTATTTCCTATCTGTGGGCTTATCAGAAAAAACTGCAAACACATCAAAACCAGCACCCTACATCCAATTTCCACAGACTACTCTGTAGGTCTCACTGTCAAAGAAGAACGCACATAACCTTTCTTCTAACAAATTAAAACATGGGATCAGCAACAACAGATTAAACCACATGGCTCCACCTTTGAACTGATCATATTCTAGACTGACTTACATGCAACTCATATGAAAATACCCTTTTGAAGTAGTAGAGCCTGGTTAATGATTAAAATGGTGATAGCTAATTGACACTACCTTGTGCATGGTTCACTAGAACAAAAAGACAGCACATGGTTAGGACCAAAACATTAAACCCACAGAGAATTCCCAACATTCTATCATGTGTGTACATCTCAGATGTATGCCTATACATCACACACCTCTGACAAAGCTCAGACAGATTCCTAGTAAAATACATTTTCACAACTACAGGATCTATTAAGATCTAGACTGACCCCCTGCAATGATTATATTCAACAACCTATTTTCATACACACTCCTGTCTTTCATCATTCCCTGTACCTTGCCAGATGGATGTGAAGCTCTGCTCAGATGAGCAGAGATAAGTAGATGGTGCTGAATCACCAGGATAAATGTGAAGCCTCATCAGGGAAATACAGGCAGCGCTTCTTTCAACATCTGCATTTTTAGAACCAGGCTTGGCACACAAACAACCTAGCAACATACATTTCAGTTTCTATACAATAGAATAGTAGAGTGAATTTTACCATTGATAGTCTATGTTGTCACAGCCAAGAAAAAAAATCACTTGTTTCAATTTAAGCTCTTTCAACCAATACTATTAAGCTCCTCATTACTACATGCCAGTGAATTTCTCATTCAGCTGCAGAAGTTGAAGAACAGACATTGAAAAGGATCACCAATCTACCTGTTCTTTACTCATTTCTTTTCTCTGGCTTCATTACATACCATATCCAAACATTACTCAGTAGAACAGATGAACCTCTGATCTGCCACAGTGTAGCTATTTTTCTGGCATGCTGCAGTTCATCAGGATACTGAATTACTGGAATTCATAGTGGTTTTTATTCTTGGTGCCTGCAAATCTACATTTTACAGCGTAAAGTGTAAAGGCAGAAAATTATTCCCAATTAACGTTAAAAACCAAGAAGAATGAACTGCCATGGTTTCCATTAACATGGAATACAGGTCTTCCTGCTGTGTCATTAATTCTGAAAGCACCCAATTCTTTCAGACAATCTGACTGATGCTACCAGAATGAGATGCAGCACTAACACAAAACCATGGAATTGCTATAAACACTGCATTTGATAGCCATCATTAAAACAGCACAAATGCCCTGATGTTGCTCAGTATGTCAATAGCTAACTATCCACAGATACAAACATTTGTGAACATGGACACAATGATTTGTGAGTTCTGGAAAATGCTCACATTCTCCAAACCAATAAATAACAGTTCTGTGACTGCACAGCTGACATCTTTAAATTAATTCTGTGTTCAGATATTAACATCCCTTCCACAAACTGAAGGGCCATACATACATTGCAAATAGGCATAGAGTTGGATACAGTCCCATCACATTCCTCATTCTGTTCTAGATATGGGACTTAACATTTGGTTACTGAAAAGCTGTATTGTACCACTTGGTATGTTGCTGCTTCTAGAAACTCATTTGCCTCTGATTCCATCCACACAAGAGAAAATACTTCTCTTACTGCTGGGTAAGATTCTCCCAGGTACTATTTTTTAAATTTTATACCTGTGTGCCCTTAGCAATATTAGTTTAGGTCAGTTTAGCATTTCTGCTTTACATGGCCATAAATTACACTGTTATTTATACACTAGCATTTCTAACATGCATTTTAACTCAATCAGGGTTTAGTTTTGGGGTATTTTTTAATTTCTTTGTTGTCTCACCTTACAGGAACACCACAGGGTGATGCAGAACACACTGTAGCTTCACACTTGTGAGGAGTAGACTGATAGTGCCCTTAGGTGCTGAGAGCAAAACCTACAGCAGTGTTGTCTTGCCTGCACTGCTGGCATTTACTGCCCATTGTTCAAAGTTATCCCAGAAAAAGAAATGGAGTAGGAGATAGAAGCTCCCTAATTAGAGGTGACTGCAGGACAGCCTCACAGCCTTTCCCTGAAGTTTACCAGGCTATCAGGGCAGCCAGGCATCACAGTGTAAGTAGACATCCCATGCTGTTTTGAAGCTGCTGCAGTTAAACAGGAAACCCAAAATGAACAAACCCCATCAGTGCAGAAAGGCTTACATACCATGGATAATCCTTCTGAGTCAACAGCAAGCTGCTTCCTTGGTCTTAAGACTCAGTTATCTGATGAAATTAGTTCCAATAACACAGCATGCAAAGTAACAGAGGGGAGTGTTTGGCTCTGTGCAGGAACTGGTGCAGAAGCACGATAAGATCCATAAGAGTCCAGCAAGACTTAAGAGCAAATTATTGCCAGTACCCATACTCAGATATTGGTGGCTCCCTAAAGCAAGTCACAACAGTGGCCTGTCAGTGATTGGAGTCTCAGGAAACCTATATAATCACTGTGATAAAACCTGCAGAGAAAACATTACGTGACCAACTTCTATATCAAAATCTCATTTATAGTATATTTCAAACACTTGCCTACATTACACCAAAAACAAAGCTCAGTGAGAGTAAGGTTACATTTTGAGTACACCTCTCCTAAAGGCAGAGTCTCCACAGGCAATTTGCTAAAATAAAATCATTTACCTTGAAATCTTTACAGTCCAAATTTGCTCTAACAATGGCTTTCATCTCCTGTTGTTTTGAGGCATTTTCACCTTTTCTAACCCTCTGTTCAAAATGCATTTTAATTCTTAGGATAACACACTTTATTTCAACAAATAAATACACAGGCAACTTAGCCATTGTCTATAAAGTTACTCTCTCCCACCCTATAAAAGACTTGAAGGGAGGGAGGAATCCACCAGTAGCACCACAGCTGGAATATTTCATCCCTAATTCTGCAGCCTTCCCTGCATTATCAAGTGGCCAGCTTTTTGTAGCACACACAAGCACCAGGAGCTAACAGATCTAACTCATCAATGAATTGACATTTAGAACAGGAAATGAAAACTCAGAATGCCCTTTCTAAACAGTGACTGAGCGAGGAGTGGAACGAACAACAAACCATTGAGGCAAACCTCTCCCTCTCTTGCTCTCCATCTGCCCTTGTCCTTTTTTAGATATAAAAATTATCTCCTAAAACACCTATCAAGTGTGTATGCATGCACACAGGGGTACACAGAGAGTGCACACATTGCCCTCTGCTGACCAGAGCCCAATGCAGGCCAGCAGCGTTCTCCAACACTCGCACACTGTGGTGACACAGGTGAGCCTCAGCAAGTGCTGGACAGGACCATTCCAGTGAGTGTGTCAATCTCTGGTGTAAGAGACATCTCCTGCAAGTCAGGAATCACCAAAGCTTTTTCAGAACCCAGTGTTAAGGTCTGGGGTTTCTTTGCTTTTTTCCCCCCTCCTACCTGGTGATACAACTGGGAAGCAGGAGCACGAATCAAATCAACCACATATGCCAGCAGCTTACATACCATCATCTAAAGCTCTTGCTGATTTGCATTTGTCAGCATTCTTCTTCCTCACAGTTGGGCATTTTAATGAAATGCCAGGGAGCTGTGGACAGTAGAAGTAGGGGAAGCCAAGCAGGAACACAGGACAGAGAGGTACTGACTACTACTTTCAGGTTACCTTATTTACAAGTCCTTCCCTCTACTATTTTCACAAGTTCTGTCCTTTTACTTTTCAATGTGAATACAAACTAGAAACATCAATCAGAAGGAGATAAAAACTAATTCTTAACATCTCCCTTCCTCCACTAAATAAACTCCTTTTAAGTGTCCACTTCTATGACTTGAGGGAGAGAATCACTTTAGACCAAACTTTAGAGACATACTCTAGACTGAAAAAAGTACAGAAGATTTTTTAATTTAGGAAGCAGCTCCATAAGTTCAACAGAGCTTATGGAGAATTATTACATGTTGTATTAAGAGTCTGTAGACCACCTTTCTGACAGTGGTTGGCTATAATGTGCTACATTTAACTACCTATGAATGGGCATAAAAGAGATGCAGATTGGGGTTCTTGAAGAGGGGGAAGAAGAAAGATTTCTCCTATTGTTTCTATACTCACCCAAGGCCCAGTAAGATGCAGATTCCAAAGGCAGAGCACTACTGTAGAGAGCATGGATATACATGAGGTGAATCATCAGCTCAGCCAGGCACCACCAAAAGAAAATACGAATTATGCCCACAATTAAGATGCTGATATTGGTCTTCACACTGAAAGCTTCTTGTCTCCTCATCTAAAGAAGAAATCCAAAGAGGTTACCCAGCACAAAACTGACCATTTTACTCAAAATACTCATCCTCACAATTTTTGACTATGCCATTTGGAAATTCCTGACACAATCTCGAGGGAGACTGGTCTCTCCATTCTCCATCTCAGTAAGCAGTAGAAACCAACAAGAAGTCAAATTTGAATGCACATTGCACCAAACTGTTGTAAAAAAGGCCAAGTGGTGTTGACCTGAACAGAATCCAGACGTGAGATTTTAATTCCTGCAACTTGACCTCTGGAGGTAACATAAAAAGATAAAAGAAACTACAGCTATCAAGGAGAAGGTTTTCCAAGCAGCAGCCCTTCCAAACACAGGAACAATGACTGCTTACTCTTAAAATACCTCCAACTTCTACTGACTGCAGAGAATCGATTACTTGAGCACAGTTCTTAATTCTTCTCCCATAGCATTGCCAAAGTCAGCAAGATGCACAGGATGTGCTGAGCAAATGGAATTGCAAGTTAAATATCAGATAAGGCAAAGTTTGCAGTTGACAGGCTTCTCAAGAGGCTCCAAACTCTTACACTGCTAACTACAGTAAACACATTAGCATATTATTATTGCACCACTTTTCCACAAGAATAGAATCAAAAACCAGAAACATAGGATTGCCTAAAAATTCAGTTGTGCATTATGCATCTATTATTGTGTGCAACATCTCCTCCTCCAGTCTCTAACTGGCCATCAAAAATGCACATACAAGAGAAGTAACCAACTTATCTGCTTGGGTCTCCAATCCCAAGCACATTACAGCTGACATGCACACTCCTCTGGAGGGCTCCTTTCTATCAGCTACATGAAAGCCTGGAGACCACCATTTTATCACAGGGATTTGCACAACAGGCCTTCAAAGCTATGTCTAAACTGCTATGCCTTGTTTCAACCCAGAAATTCAATAAGGCCAGAGACAAAGTGTCAGTGTCTCATTTTTGCCTAGCACTGGATGCCAATTGTCAGAACTGGTATTAAACTCTTTGGGCCATACAGCTGTTCACTCTCTCCAGCTCCAGAATTTCTGTTTCCCAGTGTGCTCAGCAGGAACACTGGTCCTAGTCTCAGCTTCAGTTAGGGGGTTCTGAGATTGGACTCTTCCAACAGCATCCATAAAGACTCTCTTTGCATCATGCATTTTGAATCAATTGCTGGGCACTGTGACCTTTGAAACCCTTGTCTGGCCTCACCTGCCAAGGTAATACCCTCTGTTCAGGTAAGAGCTCTGACAATACCCTTCAGCAAACACCAACAAGAATGTTACACATTAAGGTTGTTCAGTTTGATCCATCTTCTTTATGGCTTTAACCACACGTGTCTGTACATATTTAAGGAGAACCTTCTATAAATACAGGCATATCACTTTCAATCTTCCTTTTTCTTCAAGAATATATGTGCTCTTTGTATAGTTCTTTGCTGAGCCATACCAGGTGAGCTAAGTTTCAAAAGGTGCCCCCAACTTTTCCTACCAGCTATCCCCAAGCTGCTTTCAGTTGGGAGTCTCATAGGTCTTCTGAAACAGTCCTTTGAAAGAATGTACAATTGTCCCTCTCCTAGGGTACAAGGATTTAGGTGCATTTAACACACTTCAGAAGTGACAAAACAATAATAAGTAAAAAAAATTACCTCAGTTTCTATGCAAGTCTATGCAGACTCTGCCCTCAATACCCAGCCCAAGATAACAACATTTGGCCTTGCATCTTCCAAAGCAAGTGAAAACAAATGAGCATAGGACTTTTCACTCAAGGATCCACCAGAATCTAGTTTCACTTTCATAAAGCCCAATATTTGTTTTGGCTTCAACAGAAAATTACTAAATATGAACAGAAGCAAGGCTTCTATGCATAAACTGAAAAAGCAGTTTTATGGTTTGAAACGCTCACTAACCTACTTTGACACAATAATTTTAACTACAGACACAACAGGCTATGATACCACTACTTACTCTAGTGTACAAGAAAATATGGAAAGCAATAAAGAATGAAAATGGGGACTTTTCCCATCATGTAAAAAGCAGGTTTGAAAAGAAGCTTGCTTGTGGCTAAGAAAGGCATCCAGCAAAATTGGTAGGTCTTATACATTAAAACACTGCTCAGTTGAAGCAAAGTGCTCCTAGTAAGTCATCAGCTGTTTTGACATCAACCTGAGGAGAAACTGGAGTTTTCAGGAATTCCCAATACAATCTATCAACTTTCTGTGACTCTGAAATCTGTTTCAGAGTTATTAGCAAGCTTATGCTTATATTAGCTTTATTTCACCTGATGAAGAAGAAAACAAAAATCCAGTCCAGCAGCTGCATGCTAAAATTATGAACACTCTCCAAATGTAACAAAGCATGTCACTGGCTCCCTAGCTGAAGGAATAAATCTGATGTAGACAAGTACGTCCTGTGAAGCAGAACATGGAGAGACAGGTTTGTCTTAAAAGCTGATATCCAGGACATTGCAAAATTCCTAATGATACACTCAAAATTGTAACTTTCCTATAGTACTATTTGATGATTTTATAATTACGTGAAAGACGGCTTTAGACACCCGAACAACAATTACTGTTACCTGCATACTGAACTCATCAAAATTCACAAGGGGTCCGTTGTGGAATGTAGGATAATAAAACACATATGCCAGCATCCAGGGGAAGGAGTGGGATGACTTCTGGGAAGGTGCATGCCAGCAGTACTCCAGGCTGAAGCTAGTGCAGAAGAGGCAGCGGACAGACACAGTGAAGAGCAGCAGATAATACTCATTTTCAGTGTCGTACCACTTCCTCTGCAAGACAAAACAAAGCCAGATCATGGTGGTGCAATGCTGTGTTTTCTCTATGGCAAGACAGCAATGTTTGTACTCAGATCCTAACTTTTGGGGTCAGCAGCAGGAAGAAACTAAAGCCAACAGCAGAAGGAATGAGAATCTAAAGTGAACAGCACTAAACACATGAACAAGCACTGGCTTTTGGTGGAGAAAGGTCCTCCAGAGCTACTGCAGCCAGCATAAAGAACCAACAGCTTGATTTCAGAAACATGTTAGGCTGTGAAGAACTAGGACAGCAGGAGAGCTTTTCTAACAGAAATGAAACATTATCTACCTCAGATTTAGTCCAGTAATACAATACTCAAACCAGCTGGCAATACAACTGATAGCCAAGGGACTAGGGCTGAAGCCAGATCTAGAGAGAATCAGTCACTCCTGAGAAACCTTAACACTGGAAAAAATGTTACTGAATCTTTAGTGATTGTTTGACACTTGATATCACACTTGTTGTCAACAACAAAAACCTATCCTGGCAAAAAACTTGGAAACATCAGCAAATGTAGCTTGGCTGACTGACAATTTGTACTGCAGTGTGCCCCTTCCTCATCAGAGCAAAGCACAAAACTGACCACACCACACGAAGAGGTTCTACACACTCATTCCCCTTCCCCTTGAACATCAGGGCAACAACCCTTATAACAAATGTCCAGTTTTTCCCATTAGTCAAATAAAATACAGCAGGACATTTCCTCACAGCTGGGCAACAGTTATTCCTTATCTGTAATACCCAGAAAAAGCCATTTGAGGAAGACCAAAACTGAGCTTGCTTACAGCTGACTGATGCAAGTAACTCATGTGGTACAAATCAAAGTGTTGGAGAAAGTCTGCCTCCCTGCAGAAGTCACAGTCACCGAGAAGTACAGGCAGGCTTAACTGAGTAACTCCTGGATACAAACCCAAAACCCAGCACCTTAAATCACCATGATCAGAGCTCCAATGAAATGTGTTTAATAGAGCACTAGTGAAGTACTCAGCTCTACTGAATACCACTTACACTTTAGGGACATACTTTTATCCCAATGCACTGGCCACCATGATAGAGAAATGTGACTTTTCTAACTGGAGAAGCTCCAGTATGAGTCACTGCAGGGCTACTGCTTAAGATTTCTCAAACCAACCCCTGCTTATGTCAACTGAAGGGACAATATGCTGCATAAAGATAGATGCACTGCAGACAGCCACCACCATAATTAATTTGATGCTTAATTAGTCCTTCTCACATTACCTTGGTTTCTTCCACAGCTGGTATGCGTAAAGTGGACAGCAGGATAAGGGAGCACAACCATGTCAGGAGTGACAGCTGAAACTGAGCCACAGCAAAGGAAATAGCTGCATGTAACAAAATGACAGCAAAGCCCTTGATTCCCAGTAACAACCAGCAGGCAGCCATTCCATAAACCATCAAGCACCATGGTTTATACTGTGAGAAAAAGAAAAGTTAACAATCTTTAGTTTAATTGTTTCTAAAGAAAAAAAGGCACTCAATACCTGTGCTGCCTACACAGGTTCTGCAGTAGAAACAAATATAGTCAACAAGGTGAGGAACACACCTGAAAGCACAGAGAAATTCAACTGTATCCCTAAAAGTGAAAGGGAAGGTGTTCCTGTAGCAGCATGGTGAAGAAGAGAGCCTCCCTAATTTGAGGGAGAGCATAACTTCCTCCTTTCCTTCCCCAAACTGGCAGGTGTGACACCACACACAGATCATTTCCCACAGTCACACAATCATTTAGCAGTCATGCTAAAACCCAAGCAGCCATCACTTCACATGCTTTCCTCATAAAGGAATAACTGCACCCTTCTTATTATGTGTAAAAGTCAAACAATGCTGTTTAATGGCTTATGACCAGGCAGAGGCTTTCAGAGGTTGGAGGCTGAAGTCTCCAAACATTAAGGCAACCAAGCCCTCCCACACTATTCACACCACAGAATGGGATTTACCACACTCAGCGGCCTCACTGCAAAGCTTCCCATGCCCACAGTAAACAAACCCACCTCAAACTCCCTACTGTGAAGAAAATCCCCACATACCTTCTCCACCAAGAGCCTGGACATCTGTGATACCAGCAGGTGACCAGCCAGAAGCCACAGTATACGTTCCCTTCCCCATTCAACCCAGTAGCTCCACTCAAAGTCCATGGGGTCCTGTGGCATAAAGGGAACTGGTCACTATGTGTATCTGGCCATAAGGGACAAAGGAATACCTCTACCATATGCCAGCTGTGAGGTACTCAAGAGAACTCCCACATCTCAGGAATGCCATTTCAGCAATCCAGTTGGATCACTTACAGCAGTGAACTCAGACAGCACCATTTTCACTTCCAATGGGACAAAGTTCAGGAAAACAGAGCTTTAAATGGTGTTGTGCCTCCTAAGTCTCACACTGGTGCTGAAGCTGAGCAACTTTAGCTCTCCTGAGGGATTCAGAGAACAAATCTGCTCTGCCTTTGAAAACCAAGAACTTCAGTGGAAAGATGCTTTGCTGGAAGAAAAGTTTAACTCCCCATTTCAACAATGCAATCTGAAATCAGATGGAGTTAGGTCAGCTGGAGATACCTGTGGCATGAGATTTTTATCTCAATTAGGTAAGAGGGATCAGCTGGTAGCCCCATGTCCAATACAGAGCCTCACTAAAAGTTCATCTCAACTGCCTTAAAGCTTCCTAGAAAGCACATATCAAAGGTCCATTACCAGCAGTGATGGCAGGCCTAAACACTAAAACACTTCCACAGACATGCATTCCTGCTTTGTGTAAGTAATCTTCAAGATTGGTTGCATTATTTGCTTTTGACCTCACAACCTTTTGAAGAAATGCAAGCAAGGGTGGGTAGGGATGTGCTTTTTGGTTTGGGGTAGAAGACTGCCAGTTTTCTATTTTTTTTTTCTTTTTTACTACCAACTATGTTTCTTTAAGACCTTACACCTAAAAATCTGTTATCCTCTATGCTGTACTACAGGCCAACCAAACTAAAAACATGTTCATTGATATTAAGCATTATACAAATCACCCAGTGGCAAGAAAAAGGGGAAAAGGCTGCAGGAAGTGTCAAGGTTGATCAGAGTTTTAAGGCCAAATAGTAAAATAGAGTTATCAAGTGATGTAATAAAGGAAAACACTTAAGCCAGGGATCAAGAAAAGAACAAAACTTTGGTTATGACTCTTGGATCTAGACACACCCAGCCAGTCTCTCTTCCTCATCAGAAACATCAGACTAAAATTAACTATAAATATCCAAATCTGCACTATATTCTAAACCTAAATCAGAAGCTTGGATGCACAAAGGGCAAGGAGGCATGATGTTCACAAAATTATTGCCACAAAATGAGATGTTGTCACCCCTCCTACCTTTTTTAGCCCCCGAAAGAGAGTCCCTGGGTCCAGCCCAAACCTTCTGTCCATCGCAGCTTCATACTCTGCAGGGAAGAGCAAACCTTTGATAAGGACACAGCAGCCAGAGCAGGAAGAGTCAGGGATGGATTCTCTGCTGCTCAAGAGCAACACATTCCCCTGTGGTCTCCACAAGTGAGGATACCCATATCCAGGGAGGGGCAAGTCACCACATCGCTGCTCACTAGGTGGGGGGCCCAACTGCGCCGCAGCTCTGGCCCATAGCAATGGCAAAGCAATTTCCCAGAACCTGTGCCTTCATTCCTGCTTGCAACAGGGACAGTAGCAGTAACCCATCTTTTACCACACAAGACCTGCACTAATCCTCACTTGCCGTTTTTCAGAACTGCCTGGTTTCACAAGGGGGACACAGACCCGAGAGTGGCCAGTACAGCCAAAACAGGGACAAGCTGCTCAGAGAAGCTGCCTCTAAAGCCACTGCCACCACATTTTGCCACTTCTGCAGAAGACTTGCTGTACACATGGGTGCACAGCTCTGTACCCATTTACACAGCACTCCTTCCACTGCTCTGCAAATGCCTTTCTGGCACTTCTGTTCTTTCCTTGAGCGCTTTCAAGAACCACGTAGTGGTTAATGCAGAACCTTGCTGATTAAAGCCTAACAAGATGCAATATCTATTCCCTGCCAAGCTTCTCTAGCCTGTTATACTTTTATTATACAATCAACTCTTCCTTGCATAGGGCAGGTTGGCAGCTGGGAAGAACACAGGGGCTCCTCGCAGAGGAACAAAGTAGAAACCAACGCGGGGAGGAGAACTCTCACCAAACAGCCTCGCCAGCCAGGGCGGGAAGCTGTGCCCGAGCGAGCACGCCCACGTCGCATACTTACTTCGAGACACTTGGTGCGCTTCGTAGAAAGCGTAGAGGTGGGAGCCCACGGTCAGGAGCCCGTAGAGACACAGTTCCCAGGCCGGCAGCAGCATCGGCACGGGAGCTGCTCCCGCCGGCCGCCTCCCTGCGAGGAAAGAGAGGACGGGAGCGGTTTCCCGGCGGAGAGAGGCAGGCACCGAGCAGCGGGACATCCGGCACGGCACCGCGGCTCCAGGACCGCGCGTTGCCGGGCTCGGGCTCAGAGGCGGCCCCGCTCCGCCCGCAGCTACCGGGAGGGCAGGCGAGCCGTGCC